>JAPEUW010000133.1:0-78496 GCA_027946445.1 Ascochyta clinopodiicola | reverse complement strand
AGTTAAGAGGGGGTGGGGGTGGTGAGTGGTGGTATGTCACGGCATTGCATGTCTATAGGGAGTGTAATTTCTTTTCAGGTAGGTGAAAGTTAGGTGCAAAGATATAGACACTTATGGGACAATGCGAGCGGAAAAATTCCACAAGCCTTCGAGATTAGCGGGAGCAGAAATTGCGAAACCGAATCACGGGCTTGGTGTATCCTGATGAAACCCTCAGGCATCATCCTCTCACATGACAACGGGGCGCTGACGCGGTGGTTGCGACAGTAATAACAATAACGGGATACCTAGGCCCCCCTTTGCTTGCCTCACGATGCCCACCCCGCCAACAACGTAGGCAGGCCGCGTGTATTTTGCATGACTACGCGGACGTGAGTGTGTGGAAAGCTGGCTAGGTAGAGTCGTGGGTGATTTGGAGAGGTCGGTGAAACAGCGGCAGTGTTTGGTGTGGGGCAGACCGAGGCTGCGGTGTATGAGGAGCCTCAGGCTGCTGGGACAAGCATGTGTGCGAGGGAGCGAATGCGAAGTGCTGGCCTGCTGCATTGGGTTGTTCATATAACTCGCGGCTGTTATGAGGCTCGCTGTTGAGTGTCGAGACCCACTTCGCAGTGTTCGCGTGTATGGGGTAGCGTGATATCAAAGCTGTGCATGTTCGCAGCAGTTGCGTGCGTGCTTCAGGGGGCAGAGAGCCAGCTGGGGTCGGCGCACGCACACGACAAGACGTCGATTTAGGATAGGTCCAGAATTTTGTGTACTGACTACTGGCTACTGGCTACTGGCTACTGTTCACTGTCTCCCGTCTATCATCTATCATCTATCGTCTACCGTCCACGGTCCACGTCTACTCTCCCTCTCCAGCTTGCATGGAGCGGTCGGCGTCGGCGAGAAAGACCGGGTCTGGTGAAGCACACAGAGGTTGGCGTCGCTCTGGGTGCTGATATGCTGGTGCAGGCAGCTTGCTCTGGCGCTGAGTGGCTGGCTGGTGCAGGGCGTGGTATTAATAGAAGCAGCCGGCGCTTAGGCCAACGACGGCGCCTCGACTTCTCCATGCCGCTGGCTCCAGTGGGCTTCAGTTGGCTTCAGTTGGCCTGTTGGCTTCACGGCACCCACCTTTGACCAGGGCACACTCCACCGCGGCCGCCCACGATCCCCTTCCTCGCGGTAGTGGCTCTGCCAACCCTGCGCCCGTCCCACGACCGCCCGGCCTCTCTCGTGCACCGCTGCGCCGCTGTACTGCTCGCTGCATTGCCAGCCCGCCTCGACGCTCGCACCCAGTCGACCTCCAGAGTCTGCCGTCCCGTTTGAACGCACGCTGAGCGAGCTGCGACTGCACCCCCCCACGGCCTGCCCTCTGACCCTCGCGCGCGCCCTCTACTGCACCGCACCGCACTGCACAGCACCGCACTGCACCGCACACGCTGCACCGCACCCACCGCCAGGCGCATCCGCTTACCCAGTCACTCCCTCAGGCGCTTCGAGGATCCGGCATCCTCGCGTACGCACTCGCCCAACGGCGCCCGCCTCTGCTGCCGCTGCTCTCGGCGACTCGGTGCGTAGCCATGTCTCTTCCCTCTCGTGCTTTGTCGTCCCTCTTTCTGCCCTGCCTGCTCTGCTCGTCTGACGCCTGTCGCTCTGTGGCGACCTCGCCCGTCACACTGACCCTGCACGCTTCAACACCGCACCTCTCCCTGCCATGTCTGCCTCGACCTCAATAGCACCCAAAGTGCACCGCGCTGACACACCCTCTCCCAGAAGGAACGCGCCCGCATCCAGTCCCTCCTTCCCTTGCCAGCATTCTGAACATACATTCGCGCACTACAGCCGCAGGTCCAGCACCCCTCGCGCCCACCCTCTTCGCCTCACCTCGCCCCCACCGCCCCCCAGCATGCCGACAACGACATCGAGAACCTATACGCCCATGCCCTCGTTCGGCGCCGTCTTTGGAGCAGAATCACCACTCAACGTTGCACACAACGTTGCACCCGCCCACCCAGCAGACCGCGACCCAAATACCGTACATGGCAACAATGTAGCACAACGCACCTCGAGCGGCAACACAATACACGGCGCGCCCTTCTCCTCCTTCCACAACCACCACGACTCGCGCGACAGCAACTCGACCGCGTCCTCGGATAACTCACCCACCACCACCATATCCACCATGGACTCGTCCTCCGTGACCGACCCCTCGCCAGGGCCCTCGCCTGAGTCGCCCATGCCGAAGAGCACAAACCACTCCTTTGCCGCTGATTTCAGAGCGCGGAGACCGGAGACAGCAGACGGCATATCGTCGAAGAGCAACTTCTTCGAGCTGCAACGGCCCGCGACCCCAGCGAAGAAGGCACGTAACCTGAAGAACTTGGGTATCAACACCACCACTTCGCTCACCAACCTCCGTGCCCAGGCTCCCGCGGCTCTGGCAGCACCAGACAAAAACGACAAAACCAGCTCTGCGCCGCCTTCGCCTCTGTTCATCAAGCCCCCAACACCACCACGGAGAAGGCCG
Source organism: Ascochyta clinopodiicola (assembly GCA_027946445.1). NCBI lineage: Eukaryota > Fungi > Ascomycota > Dothideomycetes > Pleosporales > Didymellaceae > Ascochyta > Ascochyta clinopodiicola. The sequence goes on along the minus strand of JAPEUW010000133.1, from coordinate 75,990 downwards.
TCAAACCTGAGCTTAACAATAGCAACCCCCGGCATCAACGACAACAAGCCTACACGACTCGTCATCCCTTCTACGCCGTCACTCAGCCGACCAGCCTTACGTCATTTCCAGTCATCGCCCTCCCTGCCATTATGCTCGCCAAGCGTTGCTCCGGCTGGCGGAATGAAGTTTCCTGCCCTGCGTCCGATCGTAACCAAGAGCAGTGGTTTGTCAGAAGTGCCATTTGAGATGGAGGAAGAAGAGGAGGAACCAAACTTCGACATCCCGCAATCGAAAGAAGAAAAGCCTGCTGCATACCCCAACGGACCCATCTGTATATACCCCGCTGGTGTCTACCTCTACTTCGAACCGACCGCCGAGCAAGCTGCAACCTTCGACGTGATTGTCAACGTTGCTAGCGAAGTCCAGAATCCATTCACATCATCCAACTCTGAGTCTCAGAAAGACCTGAATGCCAGGAGAGTCGACGGACCGGCGGCGGAGAATGTTGATTTCGCCGCGCTGTCACAACAACCGAAGTCTACATTTGGCTTTGGGAATGATTCGCCAACTACACCCAAGGCTACACCTCCCGTTCTGCAGACGATACAGCCTGGCGAAATCATGCTCAACGGCAAGGCCTACCGTACACCTGAGTATATCCACATGCCATGGGAGCACAACACTGATATTGTTCCCGACTTGTACAAGCTGGTCAAAGTCATGGACGACCGAGTGAAGCAAGGGAAGCGCGTGCTCGTACATTGTCAGTGTGGTGTCAGTCGTTCTGCCAGTCTGGTCGTTGCTTACGGCCTGTACAAAGAGCCCGAAGTCAGCGTTCAAGAAGCATACGACAAGGCCAAGAAGCGCAGCAAGTGGATTGGGCCCAACATGAATCTTATCATGCAACTCCAGGAGTTCCGCAACGGTCTTCTTAGGCAAAACCAGAACAGCCGTTCGCAAAACCAAGGGTTTGGGAGAAGGGTCGGATTCCCTTCCACGGCAGCTGCCAATAACAGATTCTCCTGTCCCAACCCTGAGAGAGATGACGTATCCGGGTCGCGCGTCCCACAGACAGCTCCATTGCCACCAGATACCGACATTAGCATGCAGCGAGCCAGTACGGGTAACATGATGGCCATCTCTCCAGGGCCGCTGTCTGCTCCTAGTGGTGCGTTTGCTGCGCGATTCCGTAACTCCTGGGATTCGAGCCATTCCAACTTCGACCTCTCGACCAGTTCCACGCCGACCACCACCCCTTATGTCGATCCTAAGGGGCATGTCGTACCTGTCGTCGAAATCACAGTCAACGATTCTTCTCTGGCACCAATAGAGGTTCCCGCTGTTCCTGAAGTCGTGCAGCCAGAGCCGGAGCCAACACTGCAAGCGCCAAATGTTCCAAACTTTTCGCGTCAACTTTCTCTGCGATCATACTCGGATGCTCCTATAGAGCGGACCATTGAGAGGAAGAGCACCCTTTTGGCGCCAATGAAGCCAATGGGATTCGCACCGCTCAAGTCACCTGCTGCATTGACATTCAACATTCCTTCGTACAGCACGCAACAAGACCAGGACGACGACTATGAAATTAAATCTCCAGTAAAGACGTCTTTCGATCTACCGTGGCCTTCGGAGTACGATGAGCCTGAACCTTCGTTGTTGGCACCAAAAGCTCAGGATTCTTTCTACCTTGGCGCGTCACCCAAGTCACCAATGTTTCCTCCCCCACGTATGACCTTGCCAAAGTCGAGAAGCGATCGCAGCGAGAAGCCGTGTGGCCTGTTACCATTTCGCGCCGCTCAGGAAGCAGACCAATTGGCGCCGACGGAGACGTTCGCTCGCATTGAAAACCCACCTGACCTTGAACAAGCCTCTCACGTCGCCTCTCCGACGTTTGGCTCGTTTCCTGAGGATGCGTTTAGTTCCAGCCGTGTACTGGACACAGGATTGAAATCCCCAAGAGCCGCGGAATTTCACATGGCTCCGCTCAGACCCAGGAGTGCAGATGAAGATCCGTTCGGTCTGACATCTCCAACAAGGAGGGATTTTTCATCCGGCAACCCATTTGATAACCTTGCGAGCTCTCAACATTTCGGAAGTGACGATCGACGTCCGGCATTCCAAGCCATCCTTCCACCTTCGCACCAAACCTTCAACGGCTTTGCTTCACTCGATGGACACGCACGCACTCCATCGAATCAAACGCTGGATGTGCCTCTGGCTCCAATTCAGGCGCCTCCACCGAAACGCAAACTGAACATCGACTCGCGCATTGACAGCCTGAGCACCTTTCCAGAGACTCATGTCATCACTGCTACTCCGACGCAGGCCTCCAATCAAGTGGCGCTACCGGAAAGACCTCAGACACCGCGGACCAAGGAGTTTCTGGCGACCCCGGCGAAAGCGATTCGTACCCGTTTCTCATCACCGAACATGAAAGCGCAAAGACAATTGTCGAAGCTTCAGTCCGAGATGGAGTCCAAACTAGCGAACAGACCCGAGGCACCCCAGCAAGCGATGGATGACCTTGATGCACTGATGTCGCCGCGTGCCGAAGAGTTTACCAGGAACCCCTTTCACATTGACCTGAGTCCCTCGGCCGAAGATGTCAGCCCTGCCTCTTCTGAGGAGACGATCAAAGATGGACAGAATAGCCACACCTGGAGTGAGGCACCGCGACAATGGACGCCTGAGAAACTCACAGTTGACCCTCGGAGTCCAGCACAAACGGGCAGCAGCCCCATCGTGCGAAACATTTGGGACGTGTTATGATCGACGACCTCATGCACATGTTCGAACTCGTCTTCTCACCAATACGACTCGCCAACAGATACGGTCCTCATCAGCGCTGACCAAGCTTTGATGCGAAACTGGTCTGTGCGGCCAGTAGCAGCCGAGACCGCCGGACCAATCTCCGCTCCACTTACCAACGGAACCTTGTCGGCAACGTCGTATGTCAAGAATATCATCAAGGCCATAAAAAGGCGTCTAAGTTTGACCGTTGAGATGGCAAATTTCCGATTCAGGGCACTAGTTTCAGTCAGCGACGCGTGCTTGGACATGTTATCCACAACACGTGACCAAGTCGTGCACAAGCCTGCAACGCGAACACACCTCCGCGTAAGGCCTTCTGGAATCATGCATATTTTCCTTATGTTCCCTCTCCTATGTTCAAGCCACCATACCCCGGCTCTCGCTTTCGACCGTGGAGGTCACCGCGCGTTGAATTACAAAGCACCGTAATGTTCTAGTCGTAGTTACCTAGTCCCGCGACAGCCTCCTCCACACATTTACATTCGCTTCATCATAACACCATTACATATCCCATTCACTCGCTTGTACATTGTCATCATCGTTATCGTCATATCTTACCTACGAGTTGCGCACTAGGCGTGTTTTCAGGTATTTGCCTCTGCGTTCCCGAGGTGTCTTCGTTTGGACCGGCCACCCGGGAACTGCAACTATAGGAGTATTCAGGGAGTTGAATTGAACTTATCGAGGTTTTCTGCAAGGGAAGAAGGAAAACAGTACCCTCGTTTTTGCAAATATGGCGAAGATAAGAGGGGGGACTACGTACATCAATCGAAATATACTGATAGTTCGAATATTGCTGTTTCTGCTCTTTGGTGCGTGGCGTTGAGGTCACGAATGGAAGGGAAGGCTATAATCAAAGCATTGATAAAGCAGGTTCGTTCAGGGATTGTGCTGCTGGAGACTCTCTGAGTGCTGAGGTGTGTAGATTAGTGAGGAATAGGTGACATAGGCGATGCGCTGATTTGATCTGGAGAACGTATGGAGTTTGTTGATGCTGGAGAGGGCTGTTGCTGGATGGTTGTTTGCCTGTACGTATAAGCATTCTATACTTTGTAGACTTCTAGTAAATCTAGCTTGACTTTGGTTGACCTGACATGGAACTCTTGATACTGACTCAATCCAAACTCCCCAAGGCTCCGGGCTCTAGGCTCCGTGTTCGAAATGGCAATACAAGCGTACAGTCTATCGCTTACGTATTTAGCTCCTGCGCTAGTGAGTGGCGGACCGTGCAACCGTCCAGCGACTCTTCCAACCTCATCACCAGCCTCTTTGTGGATCTTCATCCTCACGATGTTCTTCGCTTTGGATAGCTTGTACGTCATGTTATACCTATATGATTCTTGTGAATTTTAGTTGTGGCCAGAAACGATGACGCGTGACTGACAATGACAGCCATGCAGGTTGCAACGTGACAGTGCCCGTGAAATTGTGGCACAAGAGTCTTACGATTTCTGAACGACTTCTGCAATCAGTCCTGCAGCCAAGAAGACGCGTTGCGGAGTTGTACATGCACCGGCACAAACGACATGTTGTTGAACCTTCGAGTCTGCTTTTGCCGTGGACGACTTCACGAACAACGCACATCATGCCTGTATGAACGTTAGCCTAGCTACAAGTGGAGACGTACCCGCGCATTTAGCCAGTAATGAGATCTTCCGGGAAGCTACACAGGCAAGCGACTATGCAAGGCTCATGGTTTCGCCGATCGTGTGAGGGGTAGTAGTGGGGAAAGTCTGGGGTCTGCCAGCTTCGATCCGTGGTAGCGAATTTAACTACAAAATAACAGATGTACCTCGTCGACCTCGAAGATGTATCGCACTACGGTTAGGAAGAGACGAAATGCTTTGCTCAACAAAGCTTGTCGCGTCGGTGGTTTTGGCTAGTGTGGTCGCCGCTCAGAATGGTACATCACTACAACTCCCTGCACTCATTGCTAGAAACCATCCTGACGACCTCCAGCTATCACAGCTAATGGAGGCAACTTTACACTCACCGGAGATGATTCTTCTTACCTCTTCCACGTCAACACTGAGAATGGTGATCTGATATCGGACCACTTTGGCGCCCCGGTCACGGATTTCATTCCACCCGCATACATCCTCCCCTGGGGCTGGCATGATAACAAGGCCAACGACCGACGCGAGTTTCCAGATGTTGGGAGGAGCGATATTCGTTTACCAGCGATCCATATCGAACACTCAGATGGAGATACCGTGTCAGCGTTTCTCTACCAAGGCCATGAAATCATTCCCGGGAAACCGTCGATATCTGGACTCCCGGCGACGTACGGTGGCGATGCGGATGTCACAACCTTGCAGGTCCAGCTCTATGATAATGTATCCGCTGTTGGGGCCGTACTTTCGTACTCGATCTTCCCCAAATACAACGCCATTGCCAGGAGCTTCAAACTGACGAACAACGGCACCGGCGACATTGTGGTTGAAAGAGCTGCGTCCTTCAGTTTCGACTTTCCTAATTTCGACTTCGAAGTCATCGAGCCTCACGGCGATTGGTACCACGAATTCAACACAGTCAGACGCAAGGTAGACTATGGAGAGACGAGCTTCCGCTCAACAGAGGGCTACGCCGGACACACACACAACCCTTTCTACGCCCTTGTATCTCCCAGCACAACAGAAAACAGCGGCGAAGCATGGGGCTTCAACCTAATCTGGTCGGGTTCCTTTGAGGCAACAATCGAGAAGGCCTCGAATGGCTACGTACGAGCTTTGCTCGGCCTCAATCCGCTTCACACGAGCATTCGGGTTGCTCCTGGTGGCTCCTTTCAGAGCCCGGAAGCTGTGGCTGTCTACAGTTCTTCTGGAGTCGGTGGAGTCTCCCGTGCGTACCATGATCTCTACAAGAACCATCTGTCTAGGCATAAGGCTACTCACGAAACTCGACCGATTTTGCTGAACAGTTGGGAAGGGTTGAGTTTCAACATCAATGATACAGCTCTTGTAGATCTTGCCGGACAGGCAGCAGACCTTGGTGTTGAACTCCTCGTAAGTGATGACGGTTGGTTTGGAAATTTGTTTCCGCGCAATAACGACAGCTTGGGGTTGGGCGACTGGACTGTAAGTGAATGCCTACTCACGTGACCCCGGGATTTTGCTGACAACACCAAGCCCAACCCAGCCAAATTCCCACAAGGGCTCGGTCCTCCTGTCGACAAGATTATTCAGGTTAATGTGGAAAACGCTACTACAAATGCCAGCACCAATACACCGATGAGGTTCGGAATCTGGGTCGAGCCAGAAATGGTGAATTTGAATTCAAGCCTATACAACGAACACCCCGATTGGATACTGCACGCCGGTAAACACGCAAGAACCCTGACTCGCAATCAGTTCGTTTTGAATGTTGGGTAAGCTGCTCTTTGATCAGGTTGGTACTCCTTGGCTGACAGGCCGTAGATTGCCTGAGGTGCAAGACTTCATCATCAAGACGCTCTCCAATCTTCTTGACTCTGGAAGCGTCACCTATATCAAGTGGGATAACAACCGAGGTAAGTAATGGAGTCATCCGTGTTGTCTCTATACTAATTCTACCTAGGGATGCATGAGCTCGCTCGTCCGTCCGACACATACCAGTACATTCTGGGTCTTTATCACGTAATCGACACCTTGACAACGAAGTACCCTGACGTCCTTTGGGAAGGGTGTGCCTCTGGCGGAGGACGATTCGACGCTGGTGCGTACCAGAACCAACTCCTGACCACGCCGAGCTAACATCCCAGGTCTCCTCCACTACTGGCCCCAGCACTGGACATCCGACAACACCGACGCAGCCGACCGACTCCAAATCCAACTCGGCACCTCGCTCGTCTACCCGCCCTCAGCCATGGGCTGCCACATCGCCAAATCCCCCAACGGCGTCACGGGGCGAGCAACGAGCTTTACCTACCGCGGCCACGTAGCCATGATGTGCGGCAGCTTCGGGCTCGAACTAAACCCACACGAGCTCTCCGAGGACGAAACCGCCGCCCTCCCCGGCATAATGGCAGAAGCGCACCGCATAAACCCCATTGTTATATCCGGCCAATTCTACCGTCTCGCAGGCCCACAGGATAGCAACTGGCCCGCCGTGCAGTTTGTAAGCGCCGACGGAAACGAGGCTGTCGTTATTGCGTTTCAGCAACAGTACACAACGAAGCCTGCAGCGCCGCCTCTGAGACTGCAGGGCTTGGACCCCAAGGCTAGGTACTTCAATAGCTTGGATAACGGGACTTATAGCGGTGCTACGTATGCGAATGCGGGAATCAATGCTGGTTGGGATCGGGGTGTGTATCTGAGCAAATTGATATGGCTGGAGAAGCGGTGAGATGTCTTGGGTGTAGATCTGGGCTAGTTGCAAATATATCTCGGCTCGATATCGACTCAACAAGTATAGGCGATGTCGCCAACACATGTTGACATATGCGCACCTTACTTGACATTACAGATCTGTCCCTTCGTGAATACTGAACGCGAAGACGGTGCATGTAGGAGATGTATACCCTCCCCATCTATTTTTCTGCAAATTCGTTCACTATACCACAGTCTGGAGGTTCAGTCATATACGTCGGGTAGAATGACAAGATAACAGCGGCGACTTTGTATCACCAAGGTGTTTCACAAGATGCTTTCTATCGGTGGTGTACTCGACTGGAAGCTCGCCTGGGTGCAAGGTAGCAAGAGCAGTATGCTCTTTGTCAACGACTGAATCCCAACAGGCGTCTATGTCTGGGTCTGTCGATACATATCTTGTTGGACTCTGCTGCATCATTGGTATCTCCAAGTTTGACCGGAGGCGCTTGCGAGCGCAGCGAACGAGTCATCCAATCTGCGGGTTGTTGATCGATAGACCGGGATCAAAGTGATCAAAGTATCTGACCACGTCTTGTTCAGTAGCTTTTGTTGATGCGATACTCGCAAGTGGAGACAGACTGGCGGCGGAGGCTGCTGAGATATCAAAAGCCCGATCGAGTCCAGGCCACGTCACACAGGGTATTTGCCGAATTACGTGCGTCGAGATCATCGATGTCACAGCACTAGAGTGATGAGAAGATGCGGAGATGTACATGATTCATTGGAGTAGACAGCCCAGGCGGAAGTGTGCAAGAACGGCAGTTTTCATGTTGGACGAGGGATGTGATACAAGACAGCTTCCTTGGGCTGGAAGGCAAGTGGTTTACAGAGGTGAGGCCGGGTCGAGACAGGAGATTGTTACTTGTCCTTGAGCTACATAGTCAGTTGTGACTTCACACTGAGAGGCGCGGACCTGGTAATCGTTACGGCGTCACTGCCTCCCGGCGAAACTCGGAGAACTCAAACATATATGCACTTGAGCTTGCACTTGTACTGTGAAGGGATGGAGTCGTTGAGATGGCAATGAAGAGGAATAGAGAAGTAAAGTATTACAACGTAGGACACGGAATAATCTTGAGCTGCAATGCTTTATTTAGTTGATATAGTACAAAATGCTCGCACCACCCCATGCAGCCTGTTAAAGGAAGCCATCGTGAAACTATCTCATATCCATCAAAGCTTACACGCCAGGCATACCCAAGTAAGTCCTCAGAGCCGGCACACCTCGTGGTGCGAAATACACCGTATACAATCCAACAAAGGCAACAGCCAAGCCTGTGAACTTCTCGAACCAGGTGTGGAAGTACGCCGCCGTCATCAACAACATCCACCACATCAGCGCCGCAACGCCCAGCGCGAACTTAACACCCCTGGCCGTTGCCTCGCCTTCAGGCTTCTGGACCTCCTTCTCCACAGACACGCTTGCAACCTTGCCGTCCGAGAGCGTGATGAGACGACCATCCCTTAACCCCTCAACGCGCGTTAACGCAGGCAGAAATTCCAGCCAGAGCAAACTCGATCCCATGATGAGCAGGAAAACGTGGCCTGAAATATCGTGTCCGCCCTTCCAGCTGCCACCGACAGCCTTGCACGTGGCAGCTGTGATGAATTCCTTGGTGTCGCTCATCTGGGCTCTCGCAAGCGGATCTCTCGCCAGTTCACATGCACCGCCCGTGAGTTTGAAACCGCGGTCGATCAGCGGCGGGCCGAAACACCACTGCGTGACAAGCACCCACCACGTCGTGACAAGCGTATATCTCAGCACTGCTTTGATCCTCCTCGCAGACAGTCCTCGCCCGAAACCCGGGTGCATGAGCACGAACATTGCGAACGCGAGGGTGGCCCAGAACCAGCCAATCTTCACAAAGTAGACGTTGAAGACGTTCTTCTTCAGCGCGAAGTAGCTGGGCGCAAACTCAGGCGGATGTGACTGCGAGTCGGCCGAGTAGGGGGCAGCGCGAGACGCTGGCGAGATAGTGCTGATTATGCTGCCCATGAGCAGAGTCGCGGGGTAGATGGAGATGAGAAGCGCTTCGAGGCGAGTAGGAAGGAAAGGCGAGCGGCGCGCACTCGAGGTGGCGGGTTTGATAGTGCCCCCGGGCATGCCAGCGGTTATGGGCGCGGAGCCGTTCGTTTCTGAGACGGAGGTGTAGGTGTGTTTGCGGCGAGCGGCCATTGTTGTGGGTGTAGTATGGGGAGGTGGAGTGAGAAGTATCGCTCAGGGTTCTGCGCAAGAGGGATGGAGTGAAACGTTTGGAGCCCGAGACATACGTCGCAGTGCTGGAAAGATGAGTAGAATGTGGTTGACGACAGAAGAACACAACCTTGGTTGTGCGCAACGACTCAAGAGAGAGCGATGACGTTACGTTGATTTTCTGCAGCTGTGGCTGGTGCCGCTAGCCCGTTCTAGCACGCTACCCCAGGTACTGCTTCCTTTGTCTTCCGTCGTCAACTGTGGACAGATCTGATCACTGCAAGGATCTAATAGATGTGCCTGAGGAACGCTACTAGCGCAAGAGTATGTTTGTAAACCACGTGCAGGTTTACCATGGTACGTTGAGGTTACTCTTCTTTTGTCTATTGCTACTTTCGAGTCATTTGTGACGGAGGAGCGTGACAGCTCAGCATAAATCGTGCTCGTAAACTCAATCACCTCCCTGTTCATATCATTCCACCGCTCTCACCGGGTATAGTGTATGAAAACTAAAAAATTAAACAGAACAAGTCTACTCCAACGCCAAGGATCTGCTGAATGCCGCTCAAAGACAACAAGGACAAGTAGATGAAGCGCTCCGAGCGCCAAGGTGATGCGGGAATGGACACGCTGCACGAGAAAAGCGCTGGTAAAGATATAGAATACGGGTCCGGCCAATTGTCAGCCATGGGTAGTCTGCTTCGTGAGCGACTCCAAGTCTGTGGTTTGTAAACGTATAAAGGTAGGCTGATTGGCCGGAGGGCAATCGCTTTCGGAAGCCTTCAGCAAGTGTCAGGCTTTGTTGTGAATTTTTTGCGTCGTTATCCAGGAGCCCATGCGACAAAAGGTCAATGGGTGGTTTCTTGCAGTGGAAATCCTGCGTCGCTCGGACTGTTGTAATATAAACGCCACGTGTGAAACCAATACTGGAGTGTACGGTTCAGGGCAGTCGCTATTAGACGGCGTCCTCATCTCAGGAGCAGCCACAGCACTGACTGGAGTAATCGTGATGTGCAAACGACCTCATCGCCAGCCCATTCCTGATCCAGAGGGCTGAAACTGCGTGTTTCCACCAAAGGGCGTCCTAGAACTAGGCAAGCCCATGCCGGGGTCCATGAACGTCTGCGCCCACTCTTCTTGATTGAGCAGTTCGTCGAATTGCATGTTCTGTCCTGGAATATGGTGCATACTGGGACTGCCAGAGTGGAGCGGGTGACCCCGTTGCGCCTGTGCGGCCTGCATCAAATACATAGGCATAGCACCAAAAAGCTGTGCCTCGCTTTCGTGACGTCGAAGAGAACCGGCGGGCACACTGCTCGGGGCAAACATAGCGGGATACGGTTTCGTGTCGATGCCAGACGTTGGGCCGACTAAGGAAGGAGAATCGAGTCTGCGGTCGAAAGCCTGTTGATGCTTGTTTTCAAAGGTGGTCATTGGCGGGTTCGGGTAGGCCAACGGGTCTGCGGAAGGAAACATCATAGTCGAGATATCCGAGATTGGTACGTTCAAACCGGAGGGATCTGTGAAGGAATTCGACAAGGGTGTAGGCGGGAATGAAGGACGAGTTGGCAGACCAGCGAATTGTCCTAGGCTTGCATTAGAGGATGTTGGTGTAAGACCAGGTACGGCGTCAAAAAAGTCGGCGTTGGACGGTGATGGTGAGTTGAACGAAGGATCCAACCCAAGACTGGCGTAGTGGGTCTGGGAGATTGGCAGAGAGGGGCCAGGAGCAGTGCGCTTAGAGTCAGGATGGCTCTCAGGAAAAGTGCTGGCGCGGCGTGGCATCGTCAAATCACTTTCGAGAAACTGCGGTCGCGAGCCAAGAGACTGTGGTGAGCTGTCTTGACGGCGCTTCCTTGATTCCTGCAGCTCTCTTCCTTGCTTGACTGCTTCAGGTAGTCTCTCGAACATACTCTATAAATGTGTAAGTATGTGTGCTGTTGCTGATCCAAATCAAGTATACATACGTTGAGTGCCGAGCTACACCTATCTGCTGCCATGCTCCTCTTAGCAAAGTAAGCTAGTACTTCTTTGCCCTCTGCCGCATCTCTAAGCAGCTCGAGGCTGGTAGGACTGTTTGGGTTTTCCAGGACAAAGTACAAAATCGAAACAATGGCAAAGAACGTGGTATACATGGAGAACCAGTACGCCCCTGCCAGTAATCCGCGTCGTCTCATCTCCGAGGTGATGTGAATGATATTGCGTGATACACTTACGCACGCTGAGGCGCAAGCAAAGGCTCGCTGGTCGGTCGCGTTGTCTTTGTATGTCGATGATACATAATGCAGGAAAGGGCGATACAGTAGAAGCTGTGCATGTCCAAATGCCATGCGCAGTAATTGTTGCACTCTGCAGTGAGTCAGCATATGTGTAACATTCGGTGAGCAGTGAAAAAGTACTTGATGATGATGTGGGAAGCTTCACCGCCGGGCTTGAGCGCCATGGGCAGCTCGTCGAGCCACTGTGCCAAGTCTTGCTCAAGTTCGCGAATCTTGGAATACTTGACGGTGTATGTCACTGAGTGCTTGCTGCCAGACTGCGTGCCCTTGATAGGGTAGACATATTTACAGATCTTGCTGAGCACCTGCACAATCCGTGTGTGGGCGTTGAATGCGGACATGACAGAGATGCTACCCTCGGGCATTGGAAGGATTTCCGTTTCTGTGATGTAGTCGTCATCCACTTCAATAGGAAAATCCTGATCGATATCCTCGTCCTCCAAGAACCGTGGCAGTCCAAGCATCGCGCCGACATATGTATCCATTCGTCGGATGACCCAGAACAAACGCTTGCGGGTTTCGGCTTCGATAGGGTTGAAACTACCGTTAAACGATCGGTGTAGCCCCATGCGCAGCGCTGATCGCAGAGCGACTCCAATATACGCATAACAGGTGCTGAGCTTTGCTGAGGATTGTAGGAATTGTATCATGAAAACGATCGCTTGCAGCGACGTCAAGTCGCGGCAGTCGGTAATGTCAAGTAGCTGGCGAGAAGTTCTGAAGTATCGGAAGCTGTGAGGAATTAGCAAAACCCACGATCCTTGATTCTTCAACTTGCCCTTCGTCAACAACAGTCTCATAATTTGACTTGTCAAGCTCATCCTCGCTTTGTGAAAAGAGCTTGCCTAACGCAAGTACGGCGTACAACAGTGGCAAGAAGCTGTTCTCAGAATTTGTGTAGTTCTCGGCAGAAATTTCGTACATGCGATCCAATTGCCTGTGGAAGGTAGGTAGATGCACAACTCTCTGCATGGCACCTGCGTCAATGATAGCGTTCTCACACAGAATGATTGCTTCCTTCTTGCTCGGCAGCTCCATCCCAGATGGTAGCGCAGTCGAGGATGCAGCTAGCGATCGTGTAGAGGACGGCGAAGGCGGGTCAATAGACATGTTACGATGCTTGAGGGATGGCGAGGAGTCTGGTGGCACTTGGAACATGTCTCCAAACTGTCGCAATCCTCTCATGAAACTGAGTCCTGAAGAGTGTCCATGGTAGTCCCAATTACCCTCTTCATCCAAATCCAACTGGCCTGTGGCTTTGACCATTGCTTCTAGGTGGGAGTCTGCAGCCTCCTCGGGTTGTGGATTCGCATGGTGATGCGACAAGCGTGGGTCAGTAGGCATCACCGGCGGACGCGGTGCTGCTGCAGGGAGTTGTGGGAGTAGTCCATTTTGCAGATGGGCGTCAATGCTAGGATCGTTCAGGTCTATGGTGGGAAATACAACGTGCAGTAAAGCTTTGGCCCGCTTCAGCTGGCTCTCAAGGGCCTCGATGTACTGTGGAGTCGCATTGCGTCTACGGTTTGACGGCTGGTCGTATGTGCTAAGGGGCAGTCAGTATTCGAGAACGAGGAGGGCCAGCTAGGCGCATTTACCATTCTACACTGGGAGTCAGTACTCATCGAGGCGTAAATAATTAGGAGAGGATACTTGTGAGACTGACCATAGCTGTATACTGTGCAATGCGTGCATGGCTGTTTCCCATCACACTTTATCTTCTTACGTCGACATTCGTCGCATGCGCGGGTTACACGCCGCCTCTTTTGCAGGGGCTGTGGCTTTGGCCCTTGGTCGTCGGCACCATCATTGATCGGCGATTGATCCTCTGTAATGTCCGGGCTGTCTGAGCGAGGTGAGATATCATACTGACCAGAAAGGCCGGAGCCTGTGTTATGGCCATCGGCTGTTGTGAGCACTGGGGAGGCCATGGCGACAGTTGGGGAGCATGACTGTGGCTGGGGGGTGCTGCGCCTAAGAGTAAATGGCTTGAGTGCCAGGACAGGGCCAGTCAGCGGCGGAGAGAGTGGGTCAGGGAATAGGATTCTGATGGAGAGCGTCTTAGCGCCGTTCCATGGCAGTCGTCCCGCCCTTGGGCACCGGGAGCGACTCGCGTTATTTCCGCCGAGCAATCCGCTTGTGCACCTCGCGGCGGCAAGCCAAGGGTTCGCAGCTGCTATTGTGGGATGCGAACTGCATATCAACTCCGTACGAGCGACGAGCCGAATGGCCTCAAGCCCTCCAGAGGAGACGGACCGACCTGCTTGGTCATTTCAAGCGTATTCTTCGTGTCTTCGTCTGCGCCCGCTGCCTCCGGCATCGTTCATTTGCACAACCAAAGAGGCCTAGCACAAGACAGCGGGAGCTGCACCACCACACCGCCAAGTGGGAGAGCACAGCCATTCGCTTATCTGCGGGCTGTGGCGTCATGGGATTGCTGGCAGCGTACAAGCCCATAGGATGAGACGATGGGACCGTCTTCCCAAACGAGGCGCCACCCACGCCACTCCAAGACCAGTCAAGAGAGCCTTGATCCTTGGAGATACCGGTGCGCAGCGGATCTTGCAGACGCTGCCCGGTCAATAAGGCGTAGTCTGACGGGCCTGATTGGCACCAATGCAACATTTGCTCATCCCATGATTCCTCGCGCGCTCTAAAGCCGCTGTTTGCAGCATCGATCAGCGAACCGGATAAAGACACCGTATCTTACTGTGGGTATTGGAGACACCGTCGTGTAGCCAAGAAGGAGGCTGTAATCCGTCCCCCAGACGTGGGCTTGTCTCGGGGTGTCATTCAAAGCGAGGTCCGACCATACGCACTTCCAATCACCAGCCCTCGCGTCGTAGCGCCGGCCACAGTTTTGTGACAGCGTGGCTCGTTGAGGCTGGTGGGTCTTAGCCTGATGCAGTTGGTCCATGTTCCGACTTTCGACGTGGCACATTTCTGTCATCTCCGCCATGCTTTCGTCCCTTATGGCAAAGCAGCTCCATGCGCCAAGGCATGGCAAGAATATGGAAGTTGCCCAGCAAACAAAGCAGTGAGTCCCGTGGATAAGAGTGCCCCAACGTGACCCGTCAGCTGGAGGTGATGGTAATATCGCCGAGCATTCAGAATGTGCGGTGGGTCCGCTTGTCCACTTGGGAATGAGTCCAGTGCTTTATGCCCTAGTTGGTAGGCCGAGAGTATTGGCTGCGACGTATGCGAATGCACTCCCTCGGAAACGCTCTGCGTCTTGTCAATCTTTACATAAAGGAAGCGAGAAGAGCGAGAAGGTGTGCCGACATGTCAGCAAGTATCAAGCAAGCCCTAAACTCGGCCAATGGCTTTTGTTTCGGTCGTGATCCTCTGCCGTGATCATACTTATGTCACTTGTCTCTTGGGTGCTCAGCGCATGAGGGCCCGTTGCACCGAGGTATCCTCGTCAAGCGGATCAACTCGACCGTGCGAATTGGATGTTTCGTGCTCGGGGAAATCTGCAAGTGTGGTTAGGTTCCTGCACAGAACTTCTAGCCTGCAGTCATCCAAGTGTTTTTCGTCTGAGCTTGTGGCTGACCGTCGATGTTCGTTGACACTTGACTTCATGCGGTTGACGCCATAGCGTGTGGCTTGTCACCGATGTCGTATAGCCGGACGGTAACACACGCAGGCCGCGTATTAGCCACACTTGGCAGCATCTTCCCACATGGGTGCCGTGACAATGCAGGACCTGAGATTTGAGTTGCGGCTGTCGAGGCGTGGCTGTTGTCCGTGGAGATGCCGTCTTTTCCCGGATGAGCCAGACGGATCAACGGGCTCGGTGCATGACGGCCAAGCCACGATCGCTAGGAAGGGCCTCTGTGATCGCAGGCATTTGTGGCGCATGCGAGAGACTTTTGTTAGGTAAGAGTTGGGAATGTGGGCGCCAAGAATGTGGTTGGGAGGTCGAGAACGTTGGCCAAGCGTTTTGAATGCGTCTGAGATCGAAACCGGTCGAAGGTGTGCAGCTTGGAAGGTGTGTTGACTGAAAAGCTGAGGCTTGTGGATTTCGAGAAGAAGAACTTCAGGTGAGCCTTTTGTCTCTTCTACGGCTTGCACAGCCACGCAGAGCGAAACGGCTTCTAGCGTTTAAGGGTAAGGACTCGACATGTGGCGCTGCTGTTTTTCTCTCCGAATCTCGAACATCCAGACCGCCTCGAGCAAGTAACAGCCACAAAGGCGCCGTAGGGCTAGACGATCTGCACGGAGCTTTGCCCATCTCATCAGTCCGCAATGACGTTGCTCAAATGTCCGGATCGAGGATTGAATATACAGCCGCAGGAAGGCCGCAGGACCCCTGATGGTGAAAACGCAATCGTCAGTGCTCTGCATGGGATATCAGCCTGACGACGCCGACTGCAACACTGTCGCAACCTCGAGCCGTGTGTAGGGATCGCTGTACGGCCCAAGGCGTCTTCGTATGATGCGATAATCTTCACACGCGAGCAATTTCGATCGTCGTCAACTTGCATCTGGACAATTGGTGAGGTAGAAACAAATTGCCAGATTCTCGGGAAGAAGGATGTTCAAGTGCAAGGGGTTAGTATTGTGACGGCGGTTTCTCAGTACTGGCTTTTCGGTACTTATTTCAAGCAACGACGCCTCCTTGTTGCGGAAGTTCCTACCACAAGGTCATCGCCCCGGTCTGTTCACCTCACAGAAGCGTCTTAGGTGTAATTTTGTGATTTTTTGCTCGTCTTGTGTGAATAAAAGGGGGTTGTGCACATTAAAATCATGGTTCCATGATATCACTAGCTATTTTCTCTCAATACCTCTCACAAAATCGCACGAAGGCAGTTCAAGTGAATTGCAATTCTTGCAGCCCAAATGAATGTTCATCTGCACTCACTATAAATGGTACGTGAGTCTCCCTGAAGTCGAGGCGACCTTGACGTTGTCATGCAACGAAATGATGTGTCTGAGACTCGGATTGAACGTAAGGCCTACGCTGAGAGAGATAAATGAAGATGCTACCCCAGACAGTTGAAATGTAAGCCACACAGGATAGGATCGATCTAAACCGATGTCGACGTGATTTACCACAAGCTCTTCCATGGATCACTCAGATAAATTTTTAGTCATCGCAGACGTAAGCAGTGTTTTGTTTTCACTACTACCTAGTGCATTAAATAACTTGAAACACATGAACTTCGATAAACAGAACTTACAACATAGCTTTCTGTCTGCATAAGAGTGGAGTGGCTTACAAAGAGATAACAGGCAGGATATCGTGCAGAAAATGACTGAGGTTCTCCGAGGAGATCCATCAAACCCATTGGTGCAGCGTACAATATGCAATTGCAACGGCTTTTGTTTGAGGACTGGCAGTCGACGTGCAGACACGTTGGTCTCGAGCATCAAAGACAGAAGTGTGACGGATCATATTGAAAGACCTTAAGAATACCGTGCTGAGCGAAGACAGCTAGATTCTGTCAAGCTGTGTTATTGACAGGGCGCAAGTGAGACTGTGTTGATATATACACAGATCTGGGCCAGGTAGCGGACGAAGATAGGACATACATCCTGCAGATATCTTGAGAAGCACAATAGCTACTGTTTGGTACAAAGCAAGCGATCTGAATTTGTATGCTTCACTATATGAGAAATCTTTCATTGGCGACAGAGCGACCTGGAGATGATGTGCACGATAGTCGCTCTACGTGTATACTCGAAGTTTGCCCGGCATGAGATGGATAAACTGACTTTGAGAGGACTTTGCGCATGGTCTCATCCAAACAGTGTCTTGTACATCTGCCTGTCGGTGCTATTGCCATGTTGACGGCCTGAACAGAAGTCAGTCAGCGAAAATAACGATGCAATCCTGTTGCCATTGTAGGAGCACTGACGAGCGCTGTTATATGATTGAGAACGTGAGGCGTAGCTGACAGCTTGGTGATTGATATATCAGGGGTTTTCTGATATCTTCTGTGCATCGCCAGCAGTTGCGTTCGAGGTCTTCCTTGAGATGGCAAACCTCGCTACGAACTTGTATCAAGATTGGTACCAACGATGGTTCATCGCTACGACATCGAATTTATGTCCGATCCCAAGCGCGGAATGGACAAAAGAGCGGATGGTCCTTATGGTTTGCAAACGTATGTGGGGAGAGTATTGGATTAGGACTGGTAGGACTAGGCTTGGCGTACGTGAATGATATACAGTTCTAGCTCAAAGGCGACATAATTCTTTGAGGATCCAATAGCTGTATTTCTTACGAAAACAACGCAAGGTTGCTTAAGAGAGCACAAGAGAAACAACGCGGATCCTACTTGGAGATTTCCGGTCATGAAAAACATTGACTAGTGCTTGCACCGACCAGATAGACAGGGTATGGGCAGCGCCTTGCTGTGACTTTATTCAGATGACACCTGAATCCGCAAATGAGGAGGTGCGCAAACAGCAGTGCACAATTGAGGCAGGTAGCAACTACTTCGTAGTTTACACTATACTGCGTGGGAAGCCGCATCATCTGCGCTGCATGGCTCAGTAGCTTACCATGAAGCTACACTGTGTTTGCATTGTAAACAACACACGAAGTAGTACATAGCATGTCGTCTAGGAAATTGGAAGGTCAGTCGATCAAGCCGCGATGCATATGGTCATCAGACCGGACGGGCTCCCGAGAGTCGAAGCTGTGAAAAAAGATCATTTGTGCTCCGGCGTGAGCTTGTCGCGCGCGCAGTTTTCCATAACTGGCGGACAGGTCACGGCAACGCCGCACAATGCACCCACAAACAACATTTTTGTCCTGCGCATTCAAAGGGTAATTTTCTAGGTGCCAGTACTGGCTGCAGCGCGGAGCAGTCGATGCACATGTCGCGTGTGGGGCCTAGCCTGTTACGGCAAGGCGCGAATTCGGTTACCGCCCTTGGCACACAAATCATTCTGGAGAGAGGCTTCATCCACAACCCGACCGACTTCACTAACCACAGCACAACCCTCCGGATTCGTAGCCATGTCGACATTCGAACCGGTCATTGTACGTACGCCCTTGCTACACGAGCACGATTCCCCACGATATGGCACGCGCTGCCGCCACGGCGCTGCCTTGTCACGAATTACGAGCGAGCCCGCACAATGGCAAAACAACACCAGCTAACATTCTGCCCAGGTCATCGACGGCAAGGGGCACCTCCTCGGTCGCCTGGCCTCCACGGTCGCTAAGCAGCTGCTCAACGGCCAGAAGATCGTCGTTGTGCGATGCGAGGCCTTGAACATCTCCGGCGAGTTCTTCCGCGCGAAGCGTACGTCTCCCCCGATTCACCGAAGCGACTCGAACAAGAGCAGAGCACACGGCAAGGTGTGATGGAATACACAGCATTGCTATGCATTGCTTCACACACGTGGTCGTCTCGACGCCATGTGCCTCTGCTCTTTCATAGAGCGCTTTGAGGATATTTCCTGCAAATTAAAGCAGAGACTGACATCAGTTCAGTAAAGTACCAGGCTTTCATGCGCAAGCAGACCAGGTTCAACCCCACTCGTGGTGGTCCCTTCCACTTCCGCGCTCCCTCTAAGATGTTCTGGCGCACCGTTCGTGGCATGATCCCTCACAAGACTGCCCGCGGTAACGCCGCCATGGAGCGTCTCAAGACCTTCGAGGGTATCCCTCCCCCCTACGACAAGAAGAAGCGCGTCGTCGTTCCCCAGGCCCTCCGTGTCCTGAGGTTGAAGCCCGGCCGCAAGTACTGCACTGTCGGTCGTCTCGGCCACGAGTTCGGCTGGAAGTACCAGGATGTCGTCTCTCGGTATGTACACCCAATGCTCCGTCTGACTCGTTGGATGCTAACAAGCAACACAGCCTTGAGGAGCGCAGGAAAGTCAAGGGTGCCGCATACTACGAGCGCAAGAAGGCCGCCCGCAGGCAGTTGGCTGAGGCCCAGAAGACCGCCAACGTTGACGGCAAGACCAAGGAGCAGCTCACCTCTCTCGGCTACTAGACGTCGACAATTGATGATACATGTCGGTGTCGGTGATGTGGTACGGCGCGGAATGCATTGGGCTCATGGGAACCTTTCAACCTTTTTACTTCGATCGATCGAAAAGGTGTCCAGGCTAAAAGAGCATACCGATACCAGGATGCTCACGTGTTTATGGGTCTCTTCAACGTCGGTCAGCGCTGTCCTCAGGTACTTCTCTTCCGGTTAGAAGAAATACGAATTGAAAACCCCAGGGCTCATCAAAGCATGGTGATGGAGTTCTGCTGCAAATATATCCCAATTTTCTGTTCATCTGCTGCTCCTCGTCGTCACACTTACTTTGCACTCTACCTCGATCTTCGTACGTTCTAAGAAGAATGCCGACTAACGTTCTGAAAATCGTCGAGTGACATTGTTGTCTCGCAGCACAACTCTATGCTGCGAGCCGGCCAATGGAGAGATGGGTGTGGGTGTTGCCGCTGACCTTGAGCCGAACAGCCAATTGTGGAGAACCTCGGCTCTGACATACGCATTCCACTACCATACCTACCCCGGGCGCCCGGATCTTGGGAGCTCCCCCAAGCTCCATTATCCAGAAACAAACCGGGGCAGCTATCATTCTTGAGGTCCGCGACATCTACAACAGGCTTTGAGATTGGCCCTGCAACTTCTGGTGCATGTCTTTCTGGGTTTTTGACCATCTTCAGCGCCGCTCTTCCCGTCGACGCGATTACTCCGCACCTGGGCATTGATAGCTTCGTAACATATAACCGATACTATAAAGAAGCTCACGCCACTCTCAATCGACAAACACAAAGCACTCCACGTGTCTCCCTCCTCTGGCTTTTCCTCCCATACCTCCACAGATATCAGTACAGACGCGTTCCGTCATGGGTCCGACAGATCGTCTCAAGCAACTGGCATCGCAGTTCATCTCCGCGAGTCCTGTGCCCGGTCCGCCACCCATTCATCCTGGTGACAGTCATGAGTACCACCATCGCCATAATTTTCACACCCTGAGTCCAACATCCTTCCTTTGGAGGGCTGCGCAGATTGAACCCCACGCAACAGCCATCTATCACAAGACAGCCAATGGCAAGATACTAAGGCGATCATACGAAGAAGCTGCGGACCGCGCACGAGGACTGGCTTACTATTTGCGAAAGCATGGCTACAAAAGAGTTGGGATTCTGGCGACTAACACCCCTGCATTTTTGGAAGCCATATTCGGCATTGCAGCTGCTGGATCCATCAACGTTGCGATCAATTACCGTCTGAAGCCTGATGATATCAGCTACATTTTCCAACATGCGGATGTAGACCTAATTATCGCCGACTTCGAATTTGTCAAGATTTTGGATGATTACAAGAAGGAAAGACCAAACGTACCGATCCTAGTGGATACAGATACGGATGCAACAGAAGGCGAGCTGTCGGGACCGTTTGATGACGCAGTTTTGGAAGGACTGAAGTATGACATTGAGACCGGAAACAAGGGTTGGCCAGATCTTGCAGCACAGGCGCCAGACGAAGAAGAGGTTTTTGCTTTAGCTTACACATCAGGCACCACAGCACGACCAAAGGGAGTCGAGTACACCCACCGAGGTGTCTATCTCGCAGCAATGGGCAACGTGATCGAGTCCGGACTTAATTATCACAGGGGACGTGCAAAGTACCTTTGGACGCTCCCAATGTTCCACGCAACAGGCTGGACCTTCCCTTGGAGTGTGACCGCAGTACGAGGGACACATTATTGTCTGCGCAAGATAGACTACCCTGAAATATGGCGCTTACTCAAGGACGAAGGCGTCACACACTTCAATGCGGCGCCCACTGTGAACACCCTGCTCTGTGCGGCGAAAGAAGCTGAAAAGCTACCTCAAGAGGTCAGGGTGACCGTTGCTGCAAGCCCACCGTCAGCATGGCTTTTCGAACAAATGACGAATCTGAACCTACACCCAGTCCACGTCTACGGTCTGACCGAAACCTACGGTCCGATCACCAAAGGCTACCACATGCCGGAGTGGGAGAACATTCCTGAGAAAGAAAAGTATGCAAAGATGGCACGACAAGGTCACGGCTTTGTAACCGGTCTGCCCGTCCGAGTCATCAAGACAGAGCAAGACGAAGGCGTGCTCATCAATGTCGAGAAGAACGGCCAAGAGATTGGTGAGATAGTGTTCGAAGGCAACATCTGCGCCAAAGGGTACTACAAAGATGCTGAAGCAACAAGGAAACTGTGGGCCGGTGGTGTGTCGCACACCGGCGACTTAGCAGTCTGGCACCCAGACGGTGCAATACAGATCCTTGATCGTGCAAAAGACATCATCATCTCGGGTAGGACTTGCTCTTTCTCTCCCCTATTGCATCTTCTCTGACCCAATCCAGGTGGCGAGAACATATCCTCCGTAGCTCTAGAAGGCATGCTCGCAACGCACCCCTCCGTGCTTGAAGTCGGCGTCTGCGCCGTCGCAGATTCGCACTGGGGCGAGCGACCCAAAGCCTTCGTCACAACAAAAGATGGCACACATAGCGGCACTCTGGGCGAAGAGGTGATTCAGTGGGCGAAGGAGCAGAGTAACATCAGTAGATTTATGGTGCCGAGGGAGGTTGTGGTTGTGAGCGAGCTGCCGAAGACGAGTACGGGGAAGATCAAGAAGAACGTGCTCAGGGAGTGGGCCAAGGGGAATATGGATGCCAAATAGGGAGGGCAGGACAAGTGTCGCATGTGGATACTGATTGAGCGATATCGCAGTCACATCGCTAGGGACACCGCTTCTTGCACCAATCCACTCGACTTATCTGGCATCATCAATCTCACTCGCAGTCGACCTCTTTTTGAGGCATTATTATGCGCTCGGAAGTCCTTCTGGACTGAGTTGTTTGTTTCTTGGCATCTGAAGAATGCCGTCACCTGTGGGCCGATATCGTGGCGAGCATCTGCGTTGAACGCTGCATCCCAACCCAACAGATTGAAACGACGTTCTTGCCCCACTAACCAATGTACGAGGAGCCTATTAGAACCTACAAACGAATAGCATAATTGCTCCATGACTACGACACCCACAACTGTTAGAAGTTGATCAAGGACTCCTAACTGCCCTTCTCTAGTAAGCATCATATATCTTTAGTATTATAGACAGATGGCAGAGCAGGTGCAAGTCTGTACATACTGCATATCTTATAAACCCACATGTTGTGGAAGTCGGACAGTTGAGGGTGCCGTTCTTAAATGCAACGCGACCTGTATTGCGTGCTTGCCCCTGTGGATGTCGCAATGTCGTATGGCAGAACGTCGCTTGTACGTGAACTCCACTGCGCGGCCCCTACACTACTGGGTCCACCTACACTATTCATGCTGGTCACTGTAGCAAAAAGTCGAATGTGCTCAGGCAAACCACAATCCTTCAAGAATAGTGCAAAGCACGTAATTGCGTCCACAATTGAGCACATATCGAAGTTTTCAGATCCGCGACCATGAGTAGCAGATGCCGTACCGTTATAAGGCGCGTAGATCAGCATAAACTTGAGAAATGCTGCGGCAGTTTCCACTATACCTAGAACCGGAACTGATGATGACCGCCCAAGGTTTTGACAGTGTTCAGCACAAAGACCACGCAGTTAGTGGTTTTGATCAAGCAACTCCCAAAACTACAGTCGATGCATCAACAGCATCCGTGGATGGAAGTTTCGCAAATGGATATATCGACCCGAAAGAAGAAAGGGCTTTCGTGAGTTAGGAGGCTGGTCGAATTTGGAACCTGAGGACTAACCAATGTGTAGGTTTGGAAATTGGACTTATGGTTCCTCAGCATAGGATTCCTAGGCTACACGTTCAAATACATAGACCAAACCAACATCGTAAGGCAAGAATCAATGACGAGAAGCTTAAACCTGACGCAGCGTAGAACAATGCTTATGTGTCAGGTATGAAGGAGGATCTGAACCTCTACGGAAATGAGCTCAACTACTTTACGACTCTCTTCAAGTATATCATCCTCATTTTGTCATTTGTTACATTCAAATAACACCATGCAGTGTTGGCTATATGATCATGCTGTATCCCTCTTGCATCATCGTTTCTCACTTCGGCCCATCCAAATGGCTACCCGCATGCGAGGTAAACCACCATCGGTCACCGAACCAACAGCTCTGGCTAACATTGGTAGCTCATCTGGGGTGTTCTCACGTGTTGTCTGTCTACGGTAACGAGCTACAAGCAAGTCTATGGCTTACGGTTTCTCATCGGGTTCTTCGAAAGCACAGCTTGGCCAGGCTATTTTACGATCATCAGGTAAGCTGAAGATAACGAGACTTCAAGCGAAGCTAACACATGTGAGTCAATGGTACTTGCCGCATGAGATAGCCCTACGAATGAGTCTGTACAATATTGCTCAACCGACCGGGGCCATGCTATCTGGTGCTATGCAGGGTGCGTTGTCAACGAATTTCGAAGGATTGCACGGAAGGGAAGGGTGGCGGTGGGCATTTATCATTAACGTGCGTATGGTCCCTTGCGATGCGATGCTTTACTAACACCGTCCAGGGAATCTGCACAATTGCTGTCGCACTGGCTGCCTTTTTCATCCTCCCAGGATACGTAAGTTGGCTACGCAAATCATGCGAAGACATTCACTAATATCGTGCAGCCTGAACGACCAAACCCTCTTACAAAGTTCTACCTGAAGCCTCGTGACATTGAGATAGCTCTCGCGCGAGGACGACGAGTGGGCCGCAAGCCGCAGGTTGGGATAAAACCAAAAGACTTCCTTCGTTGCTTCACCTTCTGGCAGCTGTGGGTTTTTGCTAGTAGGTTCTTAGCGCTCAGGATGCAACCGCTACTCAATGTCTAACAAGCATAGTTACGTGGCCCTTAGCAGGCAACAATCAGCCTTCAGGTTACTTCAATCTCTGGCTCAAGTCACTGACCAATAGCGACGGGACCAAAAGATAGTCAGTCTGAACTGAAACTTCCACTATCATAACGGAGGGCTAACGGAGACCATAGTACTGTCGCGATGCTGAATTACCTTCCTATCGTCGGCCAATCTGTCGTACTCGTTGCAGAACTACTTTTCACCGGCTTAAGCGACTACTTCCAAGCGCGTCTTCCGTTCTTGCTGCTCCATTCAGTAAGTGTCCTTGTGTTGCTATCTATTTTCTGACTAATACCAAAATAGGCAATCAGCATCACGTCTCTGGTCATACTCATTATCCGACCCGCCAACGAACATGCATATATGGCGGGTTGGTATATGAACTATATTGGTGACGTGGCCATGTTGTTGCTCTGCTCTTGGGCATCCGTAAACCTGCAAGACGAGCCCCAAGTGCGCACCGTGCTGTTTGCTAGTGGCACCTTGGTAACCTACCTGTTGAATGCTTTTGTTCCGATTGCTGCATATCCCGCGAGTGAGGCGCCGAATTGGAGAATCGGTGCAAAGCTGTATCTAGGGTTTGCCTGTACGGTGGTTGTGGCATTCCTAGGTATTTGGTGGGCGTTGAGGCGGGAAGAGAAGAAGAAGCTTCATCAAAGTGCTAAAAATAGCACGTATGACGAATCGGAGAAGGAAACCAAAGACGCAGCTGAGAACATCTCATCCGGTGTGATTCTCCCCAGTGGACGATGATCACCTTGGGTTTGTGCGCGGTCACGTAAGTCAGACATGATGACCGTTGGACTCCCACCTGATACACCTCATTCAAGAAAGTCTAGCCGTTGTCGTTTCTTCTCGATGCGTGCACCAGTATACATTACTTTCACTCAGCAGCCCGCCGCAAACGAGGAATACACTGGTGAAAACCCAATGATAAAACTTCTTACAACAATGACCGGAGTATTCACCTGGAAATCAAATACTAGCCTACCTCCACCTTCAACTGACTTCAGATTAACAACTCACAGTCCACCTCCAGGCCATTTATCAGCATGGAACGAATCCAAGCAAATCAAAAAAGCGACACCGACACCGACACAGAAGCAGTACACGCATCTGCTCGTGATGCCAAGGACGAACCATTGCGCAAGCGGCGTCGCACGTCGACCACAGGCAGAAAGAATGAGGAACGTGGAGGCAATAAGATGAAAAGTGCTACGACTGGGTCTGTCCAGCCCAAAATTCGGAAACACAAGATCCATCAAACGAGGAATGTGCGCTTCACAAAGCAAATCAATGAGGCCGAAGCCGATCACATAGAAGTAGAAACAGATCAAGCTCCTCTGACCACACAGATTCGAACTGTGTTCCAAGAATTGGTGGTCGCACTGGATGGTAAGACTGGGCTAGAAGAAGCACAAAAACCTCCTCCGAACGAAGACGACGGTACTCTAGATGAACGCCAGTCCCAAACCTTAGGTTCTCTCACATCCAAAGCCACCATTGCCCAACCCAAACCCAAAGCCAATCGAAACCCACATCTCAAGAACACGCGCAACACCTCCGACACACCAACACCCCAGCAGCACCCCACTACGAACCACGTCCCCACTCAGGCCTCCACCGAAACCCCACTCGCAGACGACATATCCACACCTAATCCTCGTCAGGCCCAGAATGCCCGCGTCGCAGCCATCGTCCACTGGGCACAGCGCAACCGCATCTACAACCCCACAGCGACTCTCGTGCACCCCTTCAACCTCAACCCACCTGCACAGACCCACCCTTTTCCACTAGCCCAGCACGAGTTCATACGCCCCACTGTCGAACCACTCCTATCGTCACGCCCACATCCGCCTGCGCCACCGCCAGCACCATCGCCTCTCTCCCCACTCGGCAACCGGACGTCATACGACTCAACAGCGCTATACGAGCACCACCCCGCATACGCGCACCTAACGCCCGAACAACGCATCCAGGTCCAGCGGCTCGTGGAGAAAGAAGGCAGAAAGACGGCGCTGGACCGGAGATTTGAACTTGTCGAGGCGGAGCTAGATTTGAGCCGCGCGGGAATGTGGGGTGACGAGGAGGCGAGACGCGAGAAGCGGGAGATTCTGGAGTGTTTGGTGGAGGAGATGGAGGGTCATTTACAAGAGGAGGGTGACGCAGGATGGGGCTGAGAGATATGTGCGGGTCCGCGTCGCTGGTGGTGGTGTTAGGATAGGACGAGGGGATATATGATGCTTTGACCTGGGTTATGCACAGCTGTTACGCATGTTGGAAGTTACGCTGATAGAATTTGAATAAAGGGTATCTAATCATTATCATCTATGAACCATGTAAGAATGGCAGATCATGCTTCGCATACGCACTATTACACATTGACAACCCAGTTCCTCCCAGCATCTTCCCTGCCCTCAGCTTCCTGCCTCATCTTCACCCAGTCCATAGGTTCGGTGCCAACTTTCGTCTTGTCAGAACTTGAGTCAGCGGAAGCGCGGCTAGGCTCCTGTAGTAGCCTCTGGTCTGGTTCGAAATCCTGCTTCGACTCCGGATCCACAGTTGGAGCGCTGGGTACGGGGTCATGTCTCTTCTCGTCTTCGTCGCTATCCTTATCTTCGTCAAGGTGCGCATTTCCTAGAACGTGTGTTTCCTCGAACTCTGGCTCCTCGTGTATACTCTGCGGTCTCTCCTTCGTTTCGGGCTGCGCTGGCTTTGCCGTGTTACTTTCGTCCCAGCTCCTTCTCGATAGAGGCTCGGTGCTGCTTCGATTGAGTGTAGCACTTCTGCGATGCTGCGAGTCAAAGCTTTTCTTGACTGCGTCGTAGTCTGTCCTCCTCTTGTTCTTTGCTTCTTTCTCAGTCTGTGCAACAGGAGTGGTAGCTGACTTTGAAAGCGGTGGATCCGCAGGTTTCTTGACAGAAGTGCTTTTGCGCGGAACCATCGTGCCTGCTTTTTTCTCACTTGTGCCGGTGAGTGAGGCGATGATGCCCTGTTTGTTGTGCTTCTTCTCTTCTGCGATCGCTTGGTTTAGCGCTGCCCACCTGTGCGCGACGATATCCTCGACCTCATCCCGGTTCTCCTTAGGCTCGGCGTCCTGACCCTCTGCCTCTCTAATGTGTGTAACCCGAGTTTTGTGTTCGAGCCGCTGCAGTTCCAGTTGGCCTTGTGCTATTCGGCCTCTGCGAATGAAGGTCGTGGGCTGATACTTTTTCATGTACTCGGCGTCAAGGCCTTTCAAGAGGTAAGCTGTTGGGCCAAGCAAGGCCGCAATGTCTTTCAAGACAAAGCCTCCAATACCGAAGCCTACGCCTCGCACGGCACCCATGACGCCGTTCTCTCTAGCGCCACGGATCGGCTGTGTGACGATTCCTGTCACTCCGTCTGTCACGCCGTAAACTAGCTCATCGCGACCAGCGCGAAGCCCAGAGTGTATACCTGTAACCCGCGGCGGGCGTCGGACGGTCTCATCTCCATACAATCGGGGTGCGTTGTGGAAGCCTTGTGTGAGGGCAAGAGTAACGTTCATGGGGAAGCGCGCAAGCGCATGGCCGGTTTTTCTGAAGCCAAAAGCTGCTTCGTGTGCAAGCTCTTCGTTCAGCGTCTCTTCCGGCTCAATGATTTTTGAGAGAGTAGACTCTCCACGCTCCGGCTTTGGTCTACCGTTCTGCTCCTGCTCTTTCTTGGCGACATGGGCCTCGGCAGAATTGTAAGTCGACTTCTCCAGCTCTGCATTTGCCCTCGCCATAGTTTCTTTCTTCTGCTGCCTTTTCTTCTGATGCTGTCTCTTCTTCTCCCATAATTTCTCACGCTTTTTTAAGCTCTTGCCCATCTCCACAGGAACAGAGCCCACGCCCAAAGCAGCGTCGGTCAAGGTAGTATAGATGCTTCCCCACAAGCCAGTCACCGGTTCGCCTGGACCACCGAAATCATTCCACTCGTAATGACGGACCAGCCGGAGTTCGTTCCACTTGAGCTTCTTCTTGTTGACAAGAATTTCGGCCGCCAGCGCCGATAGCTGGACATTGGTGTTTTTGATCTTCCAAGTTGCCGCACGGTTGTCCAAGAAGTCGCAACGCATGCTTCCTTCTCCATAGAGCGGCAAGCTTCGATGGAATGAGCGCACAGCATTCAGCGCTCCGTCCCCCTCTGCCTCAATACTGTCCGCAATCTTCTGCACATTCTTTTGCGCCTCCTCCGTAAGACATTCTTTAATACCCTTGGCCAACCGTTCCGCAGTCAGATTCTTGTAGGGTATGCAATCGTGTGCTCCCGCTTTAGCCTTACTGACCATGGCGCCCCAGAATGGCTGGTCGCCGAAGAACGGTACAATCATTGTTGGCTTCGCACATTTGAGACCAATGGCGCAAGTTCCAGCTCCTCCGTGGTGTACAACTGCTTTGCACCTCGGGAACAGCCAATCGTGCGGGGTGTTTTCAAGCATGAACACATTGTCCGGACAATCAGCATTGGAGCCAAATCCGCCCCAACCCTTTGAAACAAGCGCACGTACACCAGCCATTTCGATAGCCTTGAATATAAGCTTTGTGAACTGGTCCGGATCGTCGACCACAATCGAGCCGAAACCAATGTACACCGGAGGTTCACCATCGTCTAAGAATTTCTTTAGGTCATCGGGTGGTGTGAAGTTCGATGCGAGATCCAGGAAGACGAAACCAGTTACATCAATTTCTGGACCCCAATCCTTTGGTTTTGGAATGATGCCAGGCGACCACATGTATGTGTATGGCACTTTCAGTCGATACAGCTGTCCAGGCGCCCAAAGTGTACTGATGCTCTCCAACCGTAATACCTCGGTCCGGAAACGATTGATCAAATCACCCAAACCTTGCCACATCATCATTTCCACGAGAGGATATGACATGAAGTTGCTGTATGTAGGTTCGACGTTGCTAACCTTGATGTTCGCGAGCGGATGTGGAAAATGTACGGTTGGCGTGTAAGGAAACCTGTACACGATCAGTCAAAAGCCAAGAGATGGAGCGAATATTTTATTACGTGAACATCATGTGGAGAGGTATGCCGAGCTTCTCAGCGATGTGTGCAGGCGCAAAGCTCGGTGGGTTCGCAATGATAGCGTCCGCAACAAAAGGTGCCTTGTCTCCCACTTCGAGACTTGTTAGTGAAGAATTAAACAGCTTGATCTGGTAAACGTACTCATTTTGGCATTCATGTGATCGGTCTCATCGTCGGTGGCATTGATGCAAGCACGCCACATACCCTGGAACATCTCGTACATTTGTGCTCGACGTCGACCGATCTCTCCGCCCTTGATCGTGTCGATGTTCGGGATCAGACCTGGATTCTTCACCATGAACGCCATCAGTTCAGCCGGGTTGCCTCCTACAGAGAAGAATTCCAATCCAGAGTCCTTTTGCACAAAATCTTTGAAAGCCGGATGGGTAGCGATGCGGACGCGATGCCCATAGTCCTCCTTCAGGATCTTGCCAATGCGAATAAACGGTTGTATGTCTCCTCGAGACCCAATAATGATGATGACAATGTTGAGTTTCACGCGCCGTGAGGGGTCGTGCTCCATCTCGTCTTCGTCTGGGGCGATTTTCTCGGCGCTAACGCCTTGATTGTCGTAGGACTGCATGCTGCGGTTCTCGTCGTCCTTTCCATGTTTTGGTAAGACAGCGCCCAAGGCCTTCGCGATGTATCCACTGCCGAGATCCTCCTCCAGTATGCTGAGCTTTAGGCGTCCGTCACTTTTCACAGATCCCTTAGTCTGGAAATGCTCGTTCGAGACCTTGAACCTTGCGAAAGGATTCATGGTTGATGATCGCCGTTTATTGCCTGAACGAGTCCAAGACTCCTCGTGCTGTAACGTCTCATCACGACTGGTGCTCTTCGCTGGGAGCTGCTCATCTTCGGATGAGTCAGACTCTGAGGAGCTGTGGTCGAAAGTGATGGTTGTTTGTCGTTGTACAGGCGTCGGCCGTTGCTTTCGGGGTGCTGGTATATTTCTCAACAGCGAGTGTTTGGTGGAGGGCTTTGGTCGTTCTGTCGCTGACCGGTCTTGTAAACGTCGTGGAGCCGAGGCAGTCTGCGTCTGTTTTGTTGAAAGCTTCTCCGATTGTTGCGGCTCTGTGAGGTCATGCTGGGAGATGTGTGCAGGTGTAGGATCTTCTGAGGTAGCAAACTTTAGTGCTGTGCTACCATTGCGCGTTGAGGGTTCGCCAGCAATGTCTGGGAATGTGGGCTCCTCGATGACCATGCCAGTAGGTGAGACAAGGCTCTCTTTGCGAGCGAGGGTGGCCATCGTGTGTTTGTGACTTGGTCACAGTGATGGTCGTTGTGTTACCAGCAGTTTGGTGTGAAAGAGATGCGGCGCAGACAACCAAAGGCGCAATGTTAGAGGATCGGGTCAATGCGCTTGCACTTTACGCCTACAGCGCGCGCAGATTCACAGACGTCGTAGACCACAAGCAGCGACGGAATCGGCCACGCGACAAGTACATTTCTTAGCATAGGATCCGGTGCCTGGGCGTTCTGCAGTGACGCCACACATTGCAGTTGATGTTCAAATCAAGGTGGCGGTTTTAACCAAAGCCGGTTACTGTCCGCGGCTGGCGTTGCCGTAGCTTCCCTGTTCGGGCACGCAAAGTCTGCATGACGTCACACAGCCTTTCAAACTGATCACTCTGGCCTGGCCAATGTTACGCTCCCAGCTTGTACGGGTAATATGGATATTTGGCATGCTTGGTGCCATGCAATTGTTTGTCTACGAAAGTGCCCTTTGCTCACTTCACCGTATCTAGACGGCCATCTGTACACGGGGTTTGTGACAGTCTATCACCGACTGAAAATCCACCGAACGACCGTTGCTGGCGATCCTACTAGTAGTATACCAATGCGAGCCGAACCATTCCGGCGCGTGACCATTTTCGATCACCGCCCAAATCCAAATCCGTAAAAGACAGCCTTGACGATATCGTGAGCCCACCCCGCCCAACCTCGGCCAGCCTGAACCAGATTGAGAATCTTCACAAAGTTACGATCCCACGCATCGACATCTTCCCAATCGTCCGCGTAAGGTTCAAAGACTGCGGTCTCGATGCTGTCTGGCGATCCAGCTGTCACCAGGTCCCACTCGCCGTTGTCTTTCTGACGGACATGCACCTTCGGCCCAATCACCAAGGAGCGGCCGAGGATGCGGCTGTCAGACACAAACCGTGTTCCTGCGGCGACCACATCTTCGACTTGGCCCATGGCGCCGCCAGCCAGTAGTAGGCGGCCAAAGGTGGGCACAATGGGCGTGTCAATGAAGTAGGGGAACAGGCAGTTGATCCGTATGCCCTGCAGCGAACTCGTCGACCTCAAACTCCTGAAGAGTCCCAGTACAGCGTGCTTCGCTGCGTTGTATTGCGGTTGTATCGCAATGGGCGCCAGAGACGCTACTGAGCCAAGCAGAAGCAAGTGTCGATCGCGCGGGGATGTAGTCGATGGCTTTGAATCAATGCTGCACGCCTCCGAACCGGGGTTCTTTGGCAGGTAGAAGTAGGCGAGGTGCGTTGTGTACAGGACACCGGTGAGGTTCACGTCCATGATCTTGAAGTTGGGCGGCGGAGGCTCTGCAGCATCGAGATTCTTGCCCTCTTGCAAGACATCCATACCTGCAACTCCTGCATTGGCGACTACTGTGTCGAGCCCGCCGTGTGGACTCAATTTGATCGCCTCTTTGAACAAATTGACCTGCGACTGCCAATCTGTGACGTCGCAATGCACGAAATGCACGCGCTCGTTGCCCGCCTCTCTGCGCACATCGCGTACGAGCGCGTCGCCCATCTTCACGTTGATGTCGCCCACGATGACTGTGGCTCCGTTCTTCGCCCATTGGCGCACAAAGCCCGCGCCGAAGCCACTTGCTCCTCCCGTTATCAGTATGACCTTGTCCTTAACCCAGGCAGCATCGTATGTGGTGGTAACGTCGATAGGAGAAGACTGGCGGATGGCCGCAACCATGCTCTCGGCCTTGTAGTCAGCCATTGTTTCGATAAATCCAAAAGATCTGTAAAAGATATTACGGGGGCACTGCAAGGCTACACGGCACTTATGTTGGCCAACTACGTCTGATGGCAGAGGTAACTTCGGAGGCCTTGGCCCTTACAGAAGCCAGGGGCAGCCTCGGCTTGCGCGTCGGACAACGCGAGACCCGCGCCATACATATCAGCGGTAGCTGAGGCTAGAGAACACCTCGCATTGTTGACCGCAAAAGCATTAGGGCAACATGCAAAATCGCACAATGCCATCATGTCGAAGGTCAGGTCGCACAGGAGTGCTGCGAGCACCGCGGGAGTGCCTAGAGATTGCAGGCGGAGCCGCTAGCGTCTTGCAGCATGGAAGCCGCGACCGGACCCCCTGCGCACTTTTTGGCTGTGACCCCGCCAAACATTCACTCTGACAAGCCTCTGACCATCCACGCCATACAGAGTTAGCCAATCGCTACCAGTCGTCAAGGATCCCCAAGTATGGCCGCTAGACCACCCGCTCTCGACGTCTCGCGCGCACACATCGTCGCAACACTCTTTTACAAGGTCGACAAGCCACACAACGCTCTACTGCCCGACCAAGTACCACATACCCCGCAGGATACCATTCCTGCCGCCTCTCTGGAGACACTGAGAGATGGCGCCTCGCCAACCAAGAATCTCGAGGCCTACCCTCTCGAGCCGCCAACACAGGGGCCCGATGCGCTCGATAACCTGTACGGCAGCTACATCAGCCAGAGCTGCCTGAACGACTTCACCACCACGCTGTCCAGCGTTCTCCCTGCACTACAGTCGGAAACAATCACACATCGCAAACTCGAGCGAAGTAACCACTGCCGCGTCGTCGAGATCACATTTCCCCTCCCCACTGCTTCAGCTGTGTCTCTCGAAACCCTTCGCCGTCACGAAGCCATCTCCCGATTCGAGCTCGAATGGAACGTCGAGTGCGTCTTCCAAGCCGATACAATACACCGCCGTTACAAGCGCCTCGCCGTCTTTGACATGGATAGCACGCTTATCCAGCAAGAGGTCATTGACGAGATCGCCTCGCTGATCGGAGTGGAGAAGGAAGTCTCGGCCATCACAGCAGCGGCGATGAATGGCGAGCTAGACTTTGAGGCAAGCCTGCGTGCGAGATGCAAGTTGCTCAAGGGTGTTCCCGCTACTGTCTTCGAGACGCTCAGGCCAAGGATCACACTTAACGAGGGCGTAAAGGAACTGATCACGGCACTGAAGAGATTAGGTTTCAAGACAGCCGTGTTGAGCGGTGGTTTTACACCTTTGACTGGGTGGATGGGACAGCAGCTTGGTTTGGACTACGCATACGCAAACCACCTCGTAGTCTCCGAGGACGGCCAGACGCTTACTGGCGAGCTTACGGGCGAGATTGTACACGCGCAGAAGAAGCGCCAGCACGTTCTAGAAATATCGCAGAAGGAGGGCATACTGCTGGATCAAGTCGTCTGCGTCGGTGACGGCGCTAATGACCTGCCCATGATGGGCGTCGCCGGCTTGGGTGTGGCATTCCATGCAAAGCCCAAGGTCCAGCTGATGGCGCCTGCAAGGTTGAACACGAAGAGCATGCAGGATCTCCTCTACTTGTTTGGCATCACCAAGGAAGAGCAGGACGAGCTACTGAGGCAGTCTTAGCGTGGACTTGAAAGCGACGTAACGGACTGTAGATTATACCCCATTTCATTACTATCCGTATTTGCGGTCGATTTCAGTTTCTCTCTTCCCTGCGCTTCGCTCTCAACCCAATCTGCACGCGCTCAACACGGTGAACGAACGGAACTTGTGAATGTAACGAAGACCAGAAGAGAGCGGCTGTACGAGTGACGGGACTTCCCCGCTTGGTCTTTGATACTCAAATAGCGTTATCGTCGCTAGGTAAGCCAAGTCGCACCTGCCTATCGAAAGGTGTGTGCAGGCTTGAGTTGATGTCTACGTGTCTACCCCAGCTCCCTTCGCATGCATATCTGTATTAACACCATACTGTAGAGTGCTACTCAGAAGAATATCGAGACGCATATCCAACGTCACAACTCTAGAGTGATAGCTCGCCTTCTTCTTGACCAGCATCCATCTCTGGTTTTCCCGTGCATTTATACCAGTAAGCTGCCGTAATCTTGCCTGTTGCTACTGCCGTTAATACCATAACGATTGTCGCGATGACACTCCATTGTCCAACTAAATCAAAAGATTCATACTGAGGCAATTCCCCGTGGGATCGCTGCACTGCAAACCATGCCACACAACCAGTGTATGCCGCAACAATAACAATTTGGACAGGTATGCGGCCGCTCGCCGATACTTGAGATTTTTTACACCATCTGGAAGTTTTTGCTAGCATGACAGTAGTGGCGAACAACAGATAAAGAAACCAAAGTGCATTACCAAGAGTTCGAGAGACTTGACTTTTGACCACCACAGTGCGTTCATAGCTGGGACTAGATCGCGTTGACCTAACAGCATAAACTCCTCCACCGTTGTCTTTACATAGCTTCGCCATACTATGACGGCTAACGTGCTACATAGGTTGATGATGGAATTCTGTAGACAGTACTGACATGGTCCAAGGCCAAAGCCCCTACGATACAGATGTGATTATAGTACAAGGATTGTACCTTACTTAGCTACTGTCAAAGTTTGGAGACTCTACTTTGGAATTTTAGAGGCGCTAGATGCGTAATGCCTACATATACTTGGGTATTCAAAATACCTCTATTGATCAGACGCTCGATACTATTCAATAAGGCTAGCTCGAACATAATATTCCTCATCGAAGCATTGTAATAGAAGTTAAAATTGACAGTTACTACAGATAGTAAAGCAAAATATAACTATTCTACTAAGGTTAAAACGTCTTCTTACAACGGCATGAGTTGCAACCATGTTTTAATCTAGCAACACGTTTCTGACTATGCGCTTCCAACGAAAGCGTTATAGTTGTTCGGGCTGGATCCCGGGCTTGACATGATCTGCCTACCCGATCCCTGAATGACTGTCGCTCCATTCCTGATGATCTTGACCGTAACCGCGCCCGTCTGGCCATTGACGTTCTGCGAGAAGTGGTTCAGACCCTGCTTGGTAGCCTGGAAAGTCGTCGGACTACTGCTGCCAATCTGCACGCTGATCTGGGCGGGCAGAGACTTGATCAGTGCTGTAAAGAAGACCTTGTCCTGGAGACAAGTCGCGGGGGGGAACGTTGTTTGCCAAGGAGCGTTGCAGACGACGCCGTTGGGATTCGCAGCAGCAGGGTAGACGCGGTACCAGTACGAGAGCCTCTCGGTGTTGACGGCGGGTTCAACACCGCCGTTCTTGTAGGTTGCAATGTAGTGCGGCAGCAAAGCACGCCAGCCGTCGTGTGGCATGTTGTTCACATACCACTTTGCGCTCCCCTCCGGCGCGTCAGGGATGCCGGCATCAAAGATAGGGCCCACGTAGTGCGACTCGCCAAAGTCGTTCCAGGTCACAATCTGCACAAACTGCGGCTTGATGTCGTATACGTGCTGCCATCGCTTGTGCCATAGGTCGTCGCCCCGCCAGAGGCGTCGCTTGCCGTACTGGGGCAGGTCGGTGAAAAACCAAGGCGATACGCCCATCATGTACTGACCATTCACGCCCTTCCAGGCAACATCCGGATCGTTAGCAGGGTCGGTGGGCATGTCGTTGGGGCCGTTGGGCCACATGTTCCAGGAGAAGACTCCATCAATGGTGTTGAGGTTGTTGCGGTGCCAGTTAGGGTCGCGGCTTGTGTACTCTGGTATGAAGTAGATGCCACGCGAGGAGAATTGTGACTTGATCGATGCCCAGTCGCCCACGTTGTTGGATCCTTCAAAGGTAGATACAATGGCCTTACCAGTGTTCTGGAAGCGCGTGTATGGATGCTTGGCATACGAATAGTTCTCAATATACTGTTTCCAGTCAATATGTATTCAAAATCGCCGAAGAAACGAGATAAACCCACAGCTGATAGCACCGTTTTCACATCCGCAGCGGGCCAGGCTCCCTGAGCGCCACCCTCGTAGTCGAACGAGAAGAGCAGCTTGAACTCGTTTGCGACCTCATTGGAGGCCTGGAAGGCGAGGCTGACCTGCGTCTCGATGGTTCCGCGCCAGGGTGTGCCCATGTTCAGCACGAAACCATCGATACCGGCCGCTTGAGCGAGAACGATGTCACTGATCCATCTTTCTTTATTGTATGCGCCATTGTTACCAACCTAGACGTATCAGTATAAGGATATGCACCGTTGATGGTATGCCTACAATGACGTGTGCGAACACGCGCTGAGCAGCAGCGAAACGCAGCAGGTTCGCGACTGCGAAAAACAGGGTGCAAAGAAGCAGCATGTTGCTTAGATGCGCGATAACTAGCTGATCGCGATGATGTCTAGCAGAGCCTAATGCCGGTACTTTATAGTCGGATGGGGATGATTACTTCTGGAGAACCTTCAACGTTGTGCACTTGTAAGAGTGGAGACACTAGGCTCCTAATGCTGGACATTCCATTCAGAGGTTAACCTGCATAAAACCGAGAGTGTTGACTCCAATAATTCGTATTCATACGGTAGAGGGCCTCATTTAGGCTGCCAGCCCCCTCTCGCAGGATTCATTGCTTATGCAAACTTAGAGAATACGAATGACTAAAGGTCCTGTCCCACAGAACATATTGTCAGAAGGCAGAAGTAGAAGACTAGATAGATTAAATAGCTTAAATTAGTCAGCGTCGCTCCACCGCAAAGTAAGCAGCCACACGGTGATATTTCCCACTTTGGTCATCTGAAGGCCTCAGCTCGCGTAGGATACGACAGTATGCCACCACAATGAGCACCTGCGTAGGTCAGGGTAGCAACCTCAGTCCTCCCTCGATCAGGGGCTTATTCTCGTTCTGCACTAATCAGGCGTCGATGACAAGGGTCTAATTGAAGTGTGTGCGCTATAAGTTACAGCCTTGTTACCAGCTACCTAGGTATTTATTGTGCATGTGTCGACGCTGCGCATATACGGCAGGTTGGGTTGCGCTCAGCGCAAGTTGTCAGTCGCGCGCATTCTTCACACCACAATGGGGCCTCTCAGTGTCACGACTGCAGCCGTGCATTTTCTAGATTTTACTGGAAAAGTCGTTTAAACGCGCCGAGGGGGGCCTCGAAAAATCGCAGATTAATATACAATCCGGGTGCTCTACCCAGGATGACAACCTGATATTCTTAGCTGGGAATTACATCATGGTTGGAAGGCAGCTACTACCGTAGCGTGCAAGGGTAGTTTTGTGAAATAGTTATGTGTGGGCATATCTTGTAAACTTGATATGGTCTAATTGTTGAAGTGATGCCATTCCATATTCAAAGACTGACAGATTCCGATATTGGAATTATATCGTAGCTATTTTAAGGGTCTATCAAGATCAGAGATTAGGGAAGGAGCGAGCAAGTGCGCTCCCATTGCCACCCACTCACTACCACGTAGTACGTAGCTGCATCATACGTGTACCAAGAAGCGCGGTTTAGTGCTATATAAAGTGAACACAATTTGCACATACTAGTGATGTCTGCAGCCCTGCGGCATTGATAGTAAAGGAGTGATGCCTTACTCGAGCGTGCAGCCACATGGCGGAATAAGGGTCCTTTTACCTATATCAAGGCGCAGTCTTGAAAATATGTATACACCAGACATTGAACGATATTAGACGCCTTTCGAGGGTAAAAGTGTTGTAGGTTTGATAGACTTCACGTTGTTGATATAAGTTAGAGGTTGAAACACAGATTCAAGGTCTTCGAATAGCCCCAACACTAAAAATGTTAGCACAGTATCATAACTATGTAGAAAAGCACAATGACGCGGTACGGTAGTCCTTCTGACTTGGCTGTAGTCTGGAAGCACTTATAGTTCCTGGCCGAATTTCCGCACAGCCTTGCGTACCATCTGGAGCGAGGCCGACGTCGAGAAGCTTCCGCGTAGCTTGGCTGCACATTTTGATCTTGCTGAGGTATGTTGCTTGTTCAACACGTATTGTCCTTCCAATCCCTGATTTGCTCACGAACCGCTAGGGATCAGGCTGCTTTGGCCAGTCAGCACCAATCCAAGAAGCTGTCGAAGACTTAAGTAACATTTCAAGAAATTTCGAACAAGAGTGTGAAGCAAGGGCAGTGAAAAGTAGACAGAATCGCTGCAAGAATTGCTTTGGGGGCCGACTTCATCGCATTTGCACAAAATATTTCCAGAAAGCGATCGTCAGAGGATA
This sequence comes from Ascochyta clinopodiicola, assembly GCA_027946445.1. NCBI lineage: Eukaryota > Fungi > Ascomycota > Dothideomycetes > Pleosporales > Didymellaceae > Ascochyta > Ascochyta clinopodiicola. The sequence goes on along the minus strand of JAPEUW010000133.1, from coordinate 37,309 downwards.
TTCATCGAGCAATACTTAGTGCCCTATATCTCCTGGAAGTTGAGTGCCGTTTCGAGACTTGCGCACAAGAAGGCGTTCAACTGGGTTTTCGTTCTTCGTCCGAGAGCAAAAGTTGAGCGAAGCTTTCTGCTTGAATTATGGACGAAAACGCACCACTTTGCTGGATCAGGAAAATCTACACTTGTGAGATACATTATAAATCATGAGACAAGAGACTCCTTATAAGTCTGGGCTAGTAGTCAAAAGTTGATTACAGCTTTCTTCTTCTGAAACTCTGGTTCAACGATGCAGATGTCGTATGAAGCTCTTGTGAGAGCAATTATGTACCAGATACTATACTAGGCACCTGATCTCGTTCTAGTTGCTCTGCTACACAAAGTGGAAGCTGCCATACTACTTAAGAAGCATTCCTATCAACGTGTAGCAGCAAATGTATGGACATGGGAAGAGTTCTTGCGTACCTTCCGGCTCATCATCAGGATGGGCACGGCAAAATACAGAGTTGCGTTCTTCATTGATAGAATGGATGAATTTATAGAGTATCTTGTTGATTTCATTATAAACCTTATTATATCTCAAACTAAAACATGTGCAGCAAGTCAAGCATATGCAGTCTTTCTCGATGACTTCAAGACTGAAGTTGTTGTAAGCGTGTTGTTGTGTTCTAGAACCAACGCTTTAGTAGCCGCCGTTTCTGGTGCTAACAGTACATCTGCAACCACAAGCCATAGAAAGTGCGAACTTATCTGGAGAGATAAAGAAATGTAAGTACTCAGAATAGATAAGATCACCACTCTGATAAAATGACTCTAGGAGTAGATGCTGTGCATTCAGTTTGTTTCACAGCACAGAATCTGTTTTTATAACTCTATTCTAAATTATAAATTTATATACATGTAAGCTAGGCAAGTATAGATCTATATTCTAGATCCTAGACAGATTAGTGTAGATAGTAATAAGCATTAAATAAACAGCTAAGCGTAGAGGATTCTAGATAAGTGGTCTGCGGACTAACTGGAGTACAACGCACATGCTTACAGTACAGGTACGGAACGCTATGTGTTCTTGCCCTTCTAAGACGCAACAGGATGCGCCGTCATCTCTTTACCTGTCTCCTGCCGCGGTATTGACATGTGCATTTACGAAAACGCCACCTGCGGTAGCAGCGACTATAACCATCACTAATTCTTCATGTCACACAGTACTTTGTTTTCATTGATCGCTATTCCAGGATTTCAAAGAGAAACGGCATCCAGTGTCTTAATCACAAGTCGCGCGCTATGAATGACCAGGTCATCTGTCGAGCGACCCATAAAATAACATACATTGCTAATCTCGTTTCGTTGTATCGGTTGGCGGGATCCCACGTTTAACTGGATAGGAGATGATAGTCGAGAGTCCATACTGCACATGCGAGTAAATCCCTGCCAGATAGACGCCGGTACGCCCCATGGATCAGAACGGTATGTCAAGCCGCGACTCGTCCAGTCCTTGACATCTTTGCGGCTCCCTTGGAGCATGAATGCGGAATTGCTTCGGCCCATGATGAATACGGCGTCGAGCTCGTCTGGATCAGTGACGTCTGCGACTGTGGCGGGTATCACATTAACGTACTCCACGAGCTGCAGGATGATCGACCACCCCGTGAACGTGGCGCACGTAGCGTACGATACCCATGCGGTGCCAGGAACCTTGTGAATAGCCACCAGAAGCATTGCGAAGACAAGCCACGTCGCACTTGTCCACAGCGCGATGAGCATGCGAGACTTTGCGCTCGCTCGGTCTTGAAGCGTACGATTTGTAGGTCTGCTGAGAACGGTGTATCGCTGGTCTTCCGAAACTCTGTTATGTTTAAGGGCACTTGCCAGTTGGATGTTACGCAACGAGGGCGCTTTTTACGCTGTACATCTTTGCACAACCGTCATGTCGTAACTTGGCACGGTAGCCGTAAATACACCCAACTCGTCGCAACGATACAGGTTATCACCGATACTTTGCCGTATTCAACAGTCCCTCTCGGCCGACTAATTCCCTGTCTTTTTTCACTACTCATTTTACCATAATCTGAAAGCATGATGCCACCCTGCTAATTCTGTAGGTATTTACTATGGAAGCAATAATCGACCCACTGTTCCAGGCTGCATTATTTAGACCGCTAGCCCCTTCAAATTTGATTTATTCCAAGCAAACTCAAGCTCTGCAAACATCTAGTCACTCACGGTGGATGTATCAATCAATACACCGTTCCTCTTCCTCTGCCAAAAACGCCCCTTCTTGTCTGTCGTAATGACATCGAAATCCTCAACTCCACGCGCCCTCCACAACTCCTTCGCTTCCTCTCCCTCCTCCCACCCCACCCTACTTCCCCGACACTTGAAAACCCATTCCGTCCTTGCCCTCTCGACAATACTGCCATCAATCCCAGGCAGATACTGAAATCTACTGTGCTTCAAATACTTACTGATGGCACCCTTTGCTCTCTCCCCATCCCTAAAGTAAAACCCCCATCCCTTGTACCCCTCAAATCCCTTATCCTGTTGCCTCGCATGCCAAGACGACTGGCGCCACGAATGGAACTCGAAATCAAGGTACATAAGAACCGGCATGCGCGATACGGCGCGCGCGAGGCGCAACGCGAGGTTGTCAAACAAGGGCGGGTCCGGAGCGGTGCGGAATTCGTCGTCCGGGTATGCACCCGCCGCCAGGTACAGCTCGGCGTCTTCTCCTTCCCACTCTGGGCTCTGTGGTATCGACGCCCGTTCGGGTGTTTCCCAGCCCCGGGCTGCCTCCGAGATGAACCACCATGTGCCTGTTGGGCGATCGAAGGCGGTTGTTATGTCGAGTATGCGGAGGTTGGGCCAGTTCGGAGCTGGGATGTTGGTGTCGTTGGGCCAAAGAAGGTCGGCGGTTATGCAGGATAGATGTATCGTGAGTGTTGTGAGGTTGTGGGATGCGAGGTGAAGGGTGCGGGAGAACGTATCGGTGTTGTTTATGAAGAAATTTGGTGGGTCAATGTTGTGGTTGCTGATGGCGTGATATTCAATAGAGAGATTGAAGGTTTTTAGGCTGGTCGGTAGGGCGGGAATTTGGTTCATAAGAGCTTTTGTTGGGCTGGTGAGTCGAGGGGCTTGTTTGTATTAGATCATAGACTTACCTTGGCGAAGGTGGTTTCGCATTCGTGGCCACCTCAACTCGTTGTCCAGACCGCGGATATCTAGCACTTCAAGCGCTGGCAAGAAAGTAGCAACTTTACAAGTTACGATTGCTGGCCAAAGTTCACACTCCTGAAATTGCCAAGCATCCAGCTTCAGAGATTTGACTGACGGCAGAGGTGGCAGTATAGGGAATTTTTCCAGTTGGAGTGAGGTATCCTTAAAGTAGTCTCCATGATTGATGCAGAAATCGGACCCGAAGTATTTGTAGGTTGAATGTCCGTTGAGGAAAAATGTCATGTCGGTTACTTGTAGATCGTCCGGATATTCAGCCAGTACATCCCAGATCGCTTTGACGTCCTGGAAGAAACGCCCACTCTGTGCTTGGAAAGCAGAAATTAGGGCAGAAGGCTCCTGCCAATGGTCCACGTTGCTTTGATGATGCGCAATGGCGATGGTCGCATCCTCGGAGTCCGAGCAGTCGCCGCTCATCGACCCTCCATCTTCAGCCTCGTAGTAGTCGTCCTCATCATCGCATGCTCTTTCTCTTTCTTTCTTTGCCGACGGACGAGCGAAATAATCATCAAAAAATATCTCGACTGTCTTCAACACTCTCCTGCGCCGCGGCTCCGCACGAAGGGCCGACCGAAAGGCCTCAAGATTTCTAGGTCCTCTGTCTGGGTCAAGTCTCACGTGCTTCCATGTTCTCTCTTCGACTGCAGCTTGCCAGTTGCGGTTGGTTGTAACAAGAGGAGTATATCTTGAGCGGCCCTCGTATCCTGACCAGGAGGACCACAGCTTGTCGCATTCGTCTAATATCGCATCGAGTATTTCGGTGGGTAGAAAAACCATGATCTTCGAATTTTTCAAGATCTGATAGTGCGTTTGGGTGAGAAGGGGGGAACAGCAAGAGATTGTGACGGCGGGGTAAGTACATACCCAGCAGATAGCAAGCCTCAAGTCGTTTGTCGGAAGCAATCTAGCCTTGACACGTTAAAGTCCTATGTTATCACTAAGTTGTCACGTCATGAAGTTCAGCGTCAGCTACTCACCCTACCGGCACCGGTAAGATGTAGAAGTCATAGCCTGTGTGTGGGCACTCGGACGAGCATCTGCTCTACCTATAGATCCAACTACATTGAGAACGCCTATCATTGTTTGCACAATACCTTGGGCCCCCCTGCATAATACTGAGTGATCATTGGTCATGCGAGGTAATATGACGTACAGAAAACCAACACGAATTTACCCACAACTCAGGCATACGTTTGAACGTCGGATATCGCTTGATAATTGGTATTGGGAGTCCGCAATGACTAATAATTTAGTGCTTTACCTGACTCTTGTAGTTAGTAGGTCAAAGGGTCGTGTGAACTGCGTAGATGCCCGGTGGTGAGCGCTGTCCCCGAAAACCTCGGGTTTCAATGGGGTCCGTAGAGAACGATCCTAACCCCTTTAGAAATATTCTTTACTGAACGCCTTTGTCTCTACCTTATAGAAAACTATACATCATGTTGTATTTCAGCGCTAGCAGATTTCTTATCACATTCACACATTCTTTTTACACCTCTGACCGCGTTGACACGGTCCCAAGCCTTCTTTTTGCGTTATTGTGCCCTGCTGGAACAGGCTGCATAAACTACACTCACTTTGTTCCTCTTTCTAAACATGACACTCGTTTTATTCATTTCAATCATGCGTTTCTGGGAAGTCATTATCTGGTTTGCGCCTTTCTTTCTCTCCTACAACGTCAATGGAGCCCCGGTTGCATCCTCGCTCTCTGATCTCATCGATCATGGTGCCGGAGTTGACATTGCGGTTGCAAACCCTCATTCTCTTCATAGGGCAGAAGCCACGCATCGCTTCAGTGATATAGCGAAAAGAGCCCCAGTGGATAAGGACAAGGACAAGGATAAGGGCAAGGGTAAGGGCCCAGTTGCGCCAGATGCCCCCAAAAAAGATCAAGACCAGCGTCCAGCAACGTCGCCTGGCTAAAGTCCAGCAACGCCGCCTGGCCAACGTCCGACAACGCCACAGGCCCAACGTCCGGTAACGCCACCGGGCCGGGCGAGGCATACAAACTGGAGAGTGCGGCACCAACAAGCCAGGAATGGTGATAAGTAAATCGGCGGGGACGGGCAGCCCATCTACCTCTCCTAAAAGTCCAGCCACGGGCAGTCCCCCGAGGACACCCTTTACTCCAACGGAGGACGACGATGGAGACGGAACCGACGAAGACAACTTATCGAACATCACACCTGATAGGATTATGGGCGCTAAGAGCATGTTTGTGTGTACAAATATGCTTATGACATTCCCCGCCTAACCTAGTAGTGGCGAAACAGTCAGGACGGAACTCTGGAGAAATGATATTGATGCCTACAACGCGGCAAGGGTCAACCCTTGTGATAACGACTATACGTTCGTCAAAATACCATCCCCAAAACACAATAAAGACCGTCTCCATAATAGATCAGGTGCTGCAAAACAGGAAGAATGGCAGACAGAACAAACCATGGACGGGCAAATTCTGAAGTCGTTCTTCCAGACATTGTTTGAGGGTACCCCAGCAACCAAGAAGAAGCCTAAGGTAGATCCAAAGCTCAAGAGAACAGAAATTCCCAGACAGTGGAGATCCAGCGTGGGCAGTATAGCCGCAACCCAAACCCAGTGCGACTATCTCCAACAGTTTTGGGAAAAGAGATGGCCTGGCAAAGACAACGCCAGTATGTATCGCCCTCCAACAACCACGACTGGCATTTCTAGCTCGAAGCATAGACTAATATTTGCAGTGAAATATCTCCTTTCCGAATTCCCAAGCAAAAACAACCCAACGGAGTTTCTATTTTTGCCCGGCCGCCTCAACGTTAAAAAAGCCGCGCTATTTGGCGTCAATCTAAAGAACGTTGTCGCTTTGGAAAAGTTCAGAAAGATGCCACTCCACCAGCAGATAGATGAGCTGCGGGAGGTTGTCCTGCTGACTGCTGTAAGCCATACCTATGCATATTAGTTTAGTAAAGGTTTCGACTGACCTCTCTTCCAAGTATATAAATCTCCCGGATTTCAGAGGTCATTCCACAGCTCTCGGACAGCGTATCTACAAACGTCTCCAGGAAATCGAGGATACAGAATATATGCGCGTCACAGGCGACTATTGGGTCAAACAACGGGGAGGGTCTCCTGCTGATAAAGATGCCCCCGGCGAGAATTACGCAAAGGTGGGGCTAGCTCAAAGATGGCTCACGTTCATTAACGGATTCGTTGATGATCGCACCCAGAGGACGGCAGTTCTCCTGGAAGAGTTACATTATGATCTCGGACAAAGATGGGCAGTAGCACAGACGTATGCCGACCTCAAAAGAGAGGATAAAGTCGAGTAGCCGAACCCGATGAGGTCAGACTTTCATGGAAATTGGTGTCGCTCAAGGCATCCCTCAATGGCGCATACAAGGATCGAGTTCCAGAGTGAGGACCTGGAAACTTCATCCCCCTATGTGCCTTTGACATTCTCGAATCGTCCATCGTCCCTGCTTTGACAAGGCCAGAAGGCAACAAATTCCAGTACACCATGTCCAGCTCTACGCATACCGCTCGTATGCTGGAAGCCCTGATGATATACTTCAGGAATTGTACAAAATTACCTTGGCATCTGGAAGATATGGATAAACGCCTATGTAAGCATGGAACTCATGGTGCAGGTGGGTTATAACATCCCCGTCCACATCCTTTCTGTTGTGCCAGCTGTTGACGTTCCGAAAGTCGAAACTCTAGCATCTCTTACAATTTTGACGCATTCCAAAAAACTTAGAATTCAGCGGTTCGAAAGCAGTAGTGAGTACCAAATTGGTTGCAGATTATGAATAAGCGTATGTAGCACACCCCGCCCAGACTGTGGGCCCATGGAAACGTCCGTTACAAGCCATTGGCTCTGAAGTTCTGCAATACTATTTCTAATACCTCTTGATTGTTCCATATCCATGGAGGTCCCCGTCGACTTCTCTAGGAGGCGGTCCGAGGCGGCCTCCATAGTTGAGATAGTTGAACAGTTCGATGCCACAAGCGCCACATTGACCAAGCTACGCGCTGTCATCCGTAAGAACGGTAGTATCAATATAAGCATCGGGTATTATATGTGAATCTAAAATAGCTCAAGATAAGTCAACTGGTGTAGCAGAGAACCGTCTCACATACCAACGTTTGAATCTTGAACGAACGCAGCTGCAGAATCTGCAAAGGAGCTATCATTAGGTGCTTTAGTCGAGCATTCTGCTGCAATGGCAATAAAGACAGTGAATGCAACGGAATGGACCACAAGTGGCGGCCAGCAAGATCATGTTTTGCTTTGTGTGCACGTTACGACCAACATATTAAGTATATTAAATTGATAGATCACTTCTCCAACACATACGACCATAGGACGTTGAAAACAAGGCTTCCCGTTCGCTCAGCCCTATTTAAGCAACGTACCGGCGGATTAGTAGTTAGGTGGGTGACCACTAGCGAATACCCGCTGTTGTATGTTTTCTGCTAATTTTTTGCCCTCGATACTCGTCCAGTTCTCGTATACAGGATCTGTTCACTCTGTTCACGTATTGTCAGACTGACCAGGATTGCATCAAATCAGAATCAGCCTAGGTAAAGCGTGGGAAGATAGGGGCTTCATCTTGGTCAAGCACCAATCTCCGTGGGTAGAGCTAAGTGAGGAAAAACAAGTATGGCAAGCAAGCCTGAAGAAAGAACTGCAAAGTAAAAATATGCACATAGGTAGTTACGAAGATAACGATCCTCTAAGGTTCGATCTCCAGGTCCTCGGGTTAGCTCCTTCCTCCTACAGCTACCTTTTGTACTAGTACGATCATGTTAAGCACACGTCTGTCTGGGCATCTGCCGTGTCTGCACGGTCATTCGTGCATGCAATTCGGCATATTCCCGAGGTCGACTTGGCGTTCATACAAACTTCCTATTCGGCACTAGCACCGGCGGCTCCGCTGGTCACGTCAAACGGTCCAGTGCTCCTAGCTCTCCACATCTCCGCTGAATACCGCTCGACTGCAATATCAGAATGTCGCTATCGATATGCCAAGATCTTGGGATAGATTATGCTTTGCTTGAGATGTATGTATATCACTGCTGCTTTTGGCAAAGCGTACATCGGAGGATACGAGAGCCTCATCCTGCAAGCCTATTACCCCTGTCAACGCGATCGGTGCAACGCTTCTCTCGTAACTTGTCTGTCTTGAGCACATCTTGTCAAACATTCGTTGATCACAGCTCCAATGTACGACGCGACCAGGTGCAAAGCATGGCGATCGCAACAGTGCTACAACCATAGTCTTCGCTCAGGCTAGGCCAGTTTCATCTGTTGTTATAACTCGGCGGAGTCCCAAACTACCTCACAACAGGTGGATCGAAAACGGTACCTTCCCGTTTCGCTAAGCAGCGGAGCTTCTACGGGACCATGTTAGAGCAGATCTTTACCACAATCTGTAACATGGAACCACTACACGACTTCACCAAGCCTTGAATCTCCTCAATTGGAAATACGTCCTACCAGGTTGACAGCCAAGATTCGTATTAACAATATCAACAAGATAGGAAGGTCGTGACAACACCTAGCAGGCGCTTTCGAGATGCTGTGAAACCTATAAGTATCGCAGGCCAGTACGACGTCGAAGCATCAGCACTTGCAGCTCTTCAGTCCTATCAGCCTCCAGCCTCCAGCCTTAGTCCAGCAGATCCAGCCCCATCATTCATCATGAGCACCAAGTCCTTCATCATCGGCCTCGCGGCCCTGTCTATGGTCTCCGCCGCACCTGTCGCACAATGGGACGACACCGATGCGCCTGCTATTGTTGGCGGTGTTCCTGCCGTAGCTGGCGACTTCCCATTCATCGTCAGTCTGCAGAAGAACGGCGCTCACTTCTGCGGAGGCTCCCTTTTGGACTCCACAACTGTGTTGACCGCCGCTCACTGCGCTGACGGCCAGACCACTTCTGGTCTGACAGTTCGTGCCGGCTCTCTGGTAAGCCTTTCCCGAACCTGCAGAAAGACTGAGCTTATGGAATTTTCAGAACCGCAACTCTGGTGGTGTCACTTCCCAGGTTTCTTCCCTCAACGTTCACCCTAGCTTCGACCCCGATGTCCTCAGCAACGATGTTGCAGTTTTGAAGCTCCGCACCGCCATTCCTACGAGCTCGACTATCAAGTACGCCACTCTGGCAGCTGCAGGCTCAGATCCTGCCGCCAACACCGTCGCCAGGGTCGCCGGCTGGTAGGTATTCCCATTCCTGTTCCCATCACCACAGCTAATATCTCCAAGGGGCACAACCTCGAGCTCCGGCTCGTCCAGCGTCACCCTCCGCAAGGTCGACGTCCCTATCGTCAGCCGCGCTACATGCAAGGCCAACTACCTCAAGGATACCCCCCCGAAGGACGTCGACAACACGATGATCTGCGCCGGTCTTACTGCTGGTGGCAAAGACTCTTGCCAGGGTGACAGCGGTGGCCCTATCGTCAACGCAAACACGGGTGTTCTCATCGGTGCTGTAAGCTGGGGCACTGGATGTGCACTTGCTGGTTTCCCCGGTGTGTACGCACACATCGGTGCTCTCAGGTCCTTCATCGACCAGTTTTAAGCGTGCACCGGACTTGGATCTGGATCTGTACTGGAATTAGCTGCGCGGTGGTTGGACAGGGATGTCTTCCTGCTTCTCTAAGGAGGGAGCTTTTAGCTTAGATGAATTGGATAATATTTCCATGACCAAATTGACGGTACACTCACTGTACTTCTCGCCTAGCTTTTACCGTAAAACATTGGACAACAGGATGTGTGCAGGGTTCAGAGTATCTCTGACAACTTCGAGCCGCTGCAAGTACAGGAGCATAAATTGCCCCAGTGCGTACCATGTGTCGCTATGTTTGGACCTCACGACAGGGCTGTGCGGGTAAGGAGAATGCAGAAAACCAAGCAGAAGCTAAAACTTATACCGTTTAGGCATGATGCTCTCCAAAAGATGGCAACCCATCGTTATTTTCGTATCTAGCTAGCATATAGTTCGTGATTGTAAGGCATATGTCCCCATTCGTGGGGCAGTCAACACTTTTGAGACGCATGCTCATCCTCTCGATCTTCATCTCCCAATACTCAGTACTCAAGCCAGGTTTCCACATGCTTTGGAGTATTTTCAGTATGTTCAGCGTTTTTCGACTTCGCCGCGCGTTGCTTCGCTGTCAGCTTCTTCTTCTCCTCTTCTGATTTTTTCATGGTACTAAGCCCTGCTTTGTTGGCTGTTTTTCCTGCTACAACAGTTGTACCCGACGTTTTGTTCGCTATTGCTTGTGCTTTAGCCTCTTGTGGCTTCTTGACCGTCTCGAACCTCTTTGCTTTAGGGTTGAGGGTCTGGAGTAGGGTTACGCATGCGGCGCTGACTTTTAGTGCTTTTTGTTGTTTCTTCGAGGGTTGAGTATCTTTGCAAGGGAATTTGAACCCAGATGCTGAGATCTTCCTGATCGAGTTTGCCTCGGCGGTCTTTTAAATGGTGTTTGTATGTGCCTCCGTCATCGAAGTCGATGGAGCCGCTGTCGTGATCTTTGGCACAACTGTCGCCTTCTGCTTTTTCTTCTTTATCTTCGACTTCTTTGGTAATATCTTCGGGTCAAATGCGGGAGTATTCGCAGTAGTCGACACTGTCGAGATGATTCTCTTCGTTGTCGTTGGTGCCACTGTTGATATCTGAGGCTTCGTCGCTTTCTTGATAGCTACCAGTGGCCGATCGCCTTTCACCTTCCTCCAAGTACACTCGAAACAGAGATCAGTACCAAATCTTTCAACCCAGACTTAGTGTCGTCCAAGGGCCAGGTTCGGTAGTGGAAGGTTTTTGCTCCTTTAACCCTAGGATACACAAACTCCATACGGAGGTCAGCGCCGGCGTCAATTGCTGCCTTCAATATTGGTTCCTCGATCGTTTGGTATGATGACAAACCGGAAGGGTGAAACCTTTGGGTAGGCGGTGGGCACAGTGGCTTTATCATTTTTCGCTACATGCCATGCAAAAACAGCGGAAGCGCCATGGATATACTTTGACCAGCCTTTGTTGGGTTTATCACTCACGTTTTAATCCATGAGTGATCCCATCGCAGTCGTGAGCGTCTGCATGTCGTGTTCGTCCGCCCACCTCTGGACATTGTTGCGTAGCATACCACCCCATAAGACCTGACTGCTGGGTTTTCAAGAGCCCTTCCGAAATCGGCGATGGATTTGGAACTCTTCCTCAAGCTTTACGTAGTCGTGGAGCATCAAGATCGGCGAAACCGATCCAGCCATGTTCTCACACAAATCCAATTGCACGATTTTCTTTTGTTTCGACTCTATTCTTGGGAAGGAAAACACATGATTCATACGAAAACAATTGGCTTCAGAACTAAGTTCATCTTCCTGCCTTCTTATCTTGAGGTAAGTAGAAGCGAGTGACGTCGAAATTCATCAGCTCGAGCAGGGTATGTCGTCAAAGAACGTTCGCGGTCACAAAGGCATATCACAACCTCAAGATCGCGATGGCTCGAGAAAAGTGCTAGAAGTGAGGTTGGTTAGACTCATAGGCATGTGATATGAGGTCGGCCAACGGGGAGCAAAGATTCAATTAGTCTACTTCACGTCACGTAAGAAGCTGATGAGACGAGATTAAGCGAAGGCTAAGAGGGTAGCATCACAGTTGTTGTTCAATACATACAGAAGTGACCAACAGCCAGAAAAAAGAAGAGACTGAGACACAGACGAACGCTATCCATTGTGTAAATACGGCACTCTACACAATGAACGCCGCAGTAGGCTTCGCCCCGGCAAACGATGTAGGCAGCGGTTGCGTGGTTACCTGTTTAGCTGGATCCGCCATCCGGGAAAGAACGACCCTCGGGGTAGACTTTGAGACCGGGCATGACGAAGTTGATGATTGACGGCCAGTATGGGCTAAAGTAGATACCAGGATCGCGAGAGTTGTCTGATCATGACAAGCCAGAGATGTCACGAGTTACTCGTCAAGAAGTTGCAACGTACAGATGCCTAGGATCTCCCCAACTGGACTTGGCTTCTTCCCTGTAGCTCCCGAGACTTCGGTCTGCACACAACCAATGTAGAATTGTGCATCTGCGCTTTTAGGTCCGCCAGCGGAGTAAATAGCAAACCGCTCTGCCCTGAGGATCTGTTGGCCGATTTCGATATCTTTTGGGATTAGGAAGTCAAAAGAACTCCATCCGTCGCTTAGCCACATCATTGCCAGACTGTAGTTGGCATAGGTCTTCACTCCCATCTCATGTATCTTGAACCAGTCACCTTCGCCTTGGTAGACGCTCATGCTGGCTAAGTTCCTCTTACTCATGTAAGCAAATAGTGGGCCAGGGTGATCTAAAACATCGCAGATGATGAAGCCGAGTGTGTCGCCTGCCTTGACGACGTAGGCCTTTGTTTTGCTTGCGCCAGCAGAACAACCATCGTTCGTGCCCCACATCATAAAACGGGCTGTTGCCGACCATGGGACCAACGGCGCGAACATATTCGTAAGGTTCTGTAGTCTTCCCATTCACAACCAAGCGTTCCAGGTTGTAACGAGCGTGGGACAGAGTAGCGGAAGCCAGAAGGGTAATCGAGAAGAACCTCATCTTGCTGAAGATGACAGTGCGTCCAAATAAATAAAGCAATCCGAGGTTACCTGGCATTAATTGCAGCTACCATACTGATTGCGTTAATTAAGTACAAGTCGGTCCCAAGATGAAGTGCTGTGGCGATCATGTAAATCTTAGTAACTCCGCATAGATGAAATGGACGCGAAGAAACTCTCAGTATTGCATGCATTATACCTGGAAGCGGGCGCCACAGCAGGACAATCTGTGCAGTCGAATTTGAGAAACTGTGATCACAAACGGTGGCGCATGCATCGGATTGCTCCACTAGCACGTCATAGATCGCAGCTTGATCGTGTTCAGACACATGCTCGCTTGTTCATTCTAGATACAGCGGAACTTTTGCAGCGTGTCTTGTCGTCCCTTATCGTATGGCTTTACAGTGAGATGCCTACCAATTCTGTAAAGTATTATCGGTGGTGTTTTTGATCAGAAAAAGATGGAAGATGAAAGAAAAAAGAAAGACAGACCACGCATACTCCGAATCAGCTCAAAGCCCGCTGGACTACCTAGGTACATCTGGCCAATGATGAGTATTCGGTTGCCATCACCCGGTGTTTAGAATGCCGACCGGCTTTTGACTTTCTTCATCCCCATATTTTCCCCACACCCCGCCTTGCGCTAAAGTTGTGAAGCGATGCAGTTCCGCCAATCATCACACGGTTATCTCCACAACCGTCGACTACATGAATAATAACCCTCCAAGCTTGGAGAAACACAGACTGAAGGACTCCCCACTTCCCGGAATGTGGAGCCGCTGCTGGGAAAGCACGGCTTCATTTCTACAGGGACATATACCAGTATAGAAGTTCATGGGCATCGTGCCATTCACTCACCGACATCGAAGGCAGTACAACGTCGAACATGGGACTCTACATTTTATCTACACTATGCCTTGCAGCCTTTGGCACCGCCCAGCAAACAGTGCAATTGAGCGTTCCTGATGCACCTCCACCAGGAACGCAAACCCTTACTGGTTCGTTCCAAGGATACTCCATGGAAATCGCTTCGTTCGCAGACATGGCTGGTAATCTGAAGTAAGTTTCTCCTTCTCTAGATATGAACACCAGTTTACAAAGTCTAGGACTCCAAACAAGCTATCCTACCGCATGTTGCAAAATTTGAAGGGCATCTCCGGCTCTGCCGTACCAGTTCGAGTTGGTGGGACCACTGCAAATCATGCTATCTGGACACCCGGCCAGACTGAGGCTATCATTCAGAACTTCGCTACGCCTGGTGCGGATCAGCCAGCAAACGTAACATGGGGCCCTAGGTACCTGGAGTCCTTCCAGGTGTTCCCAAAAGGAACCAGATACACTGTCGGCGTGACTTTCGACAGCAGCAAAAAGGGAGAAGATGCTAGTGTCTCAGAAGCTACCGCGTTCTACAAAGGTATTGGGAAAAACTTGTATGCCTTCGAAGTCGGAAACGAGTTTGATGGTAAGTGCTCATCCTCTTTTCGGCATGCAACAGACGAAATAACGCAAGTTCACAGCCTTCCCCGTAGATCGCAACACAACCACATGGTCGATCAAACAATACGTCCCTGAGTGGTTGTCCCGCACCTCCGCCATCGCATCCCGTGTTCTGCCCAAGGACAATCAGAAGCTCTTCCAGGCTGGCACTTTTGTAGCTCCCGGCAGTACCAGTGAAGATGTGTCGTGGAATGCGAAAGCTGCCATAGACCTCGGTGTTGCATCAACTGGCCTCGCAAAGACATTCTGCACCCATCAGTATTTCGGCGCGGCATGCCGGCCCGTGAAACCAACACTCGCAGGGAACGTAATGAATCGCACGGCTCTGATCCAGTCTATGAACTACCATGCCGGCGCATCTGCGTACTCAGTATCGAAGGGGCTGTTGTACGTCATTGGTGAGACAAACTCAATCGCTTGCCAGGGCCTGACAGGCGTGTCCGATGTTTTCGGCGCAGCCGTGTGGAGTATCGACTACGCACTTTACTCCGCATCGCTAAATGTGTCAAACATATACTGGCACATGGGCACAGGTTACCGATACGCAGCGTGGCAAGCTACGCAGAACGGAACCACGGCTCCCGGCCCAAGGCCATTGTACTACGGCAACTGGTTCACGGCAACAGCGCTTGGTGACTCGAATGCACAGGTTGTTCCCATTGTGAACACGACCAATCTTGCTGGATATGCGATCTACTCTGGCAACCGCCATCGATCAGAGCTAAAGAGTATTGTACTGGTGAACATGGACGTTTTCAACTCGACATCAACTCCTGCGAGTCAGAGACCGAGTGTGGATTTCGCAATCCCAGAGGGATTGGGGGGCAAAAATTGCAAGGCAACGGTGAGGCGTCTTGCCGCAGCGGGTGCAGAGGTTCGAGATGGAATTGCATTTGCTGGCCGTACGGTTGCACTAGATGGTACTATTAGTGGCTACGAGTCGGAGGAGTCGGTCTCTCGTGGTGTCGTGACCGTAAAGGCAAGCGAAGCGGTTCTTGTAACATTAGGATAGACGTGCAATTTTACACCGGACTTGAGAGACACAACACTCAATAGAGTCTTTCGTATTGTCGACCTAGCGTATCACGTCTCGTTCACCGCTAGAAGTACTGCCGATGCAGTCGTAAACTCACATCTTGTCATACGAAAGGGTACGAAACGCACATCGTGTGTAAAGTAGACTCGTCTTTATCACAGCAATGCTTCTCTGTACGTCCAACCTCTCTTTATCAATACACTGCGCGTAAGTTGGAAGGTACTTGAAATCCTATGGATACGCGCAAGCCTGTCGGATTATAGGTACAGATATCTATGAGTTTTTGCACAGGAGGCCCGTGTCCAGGATCTGTTCGGCACAACCTAATATAGGAGAATGCGAACGGCACATCTAGTGAGTCTGCCGATCCTTTTCATTCGAACCATCTTATGGTATACAGTATGTTCACCCAAAGGTACTTGGTGTGAAGCGCGCAGAACACTCCAAGACTGCCTGAATTTATCGGAGGGACTTGTGCAAACAGCTTATATGAATTGTGTTCGCCGACTCTGGCTATCTTTAATTAGCCAGCTCATAGTTAGTCAGCACCCGCGTGCGCACATAGAGAGGCGCGACCTTCACAGGCACCAATATAACAGTTCAACCCACATCTATCATCAAATTGTGTATAGAGAAGCATTCTTTATAGACGATAAAAGATGGAGTTATATATCTATCACTTTCGATGCTCTGAGTTACTACAACGCACTCACAATCGCCTGACCAGATCTTTAGATTACGGTCCTGTCTGTCGCGCTAGATGACTCAAACGTTACAAGAATCACTTCACAGCGAGCTTGTAATCTATAGCTAGAACGTTTTCTTGCCATATTGAGCTACCGATAGCCTTAACCAGGCTCAGTATGACAATTCGGGCATGTCACACGGATAAGACTAGGCCTTCTATGCCTCTCGATTTGTAAAGTATGGAAGAAGTTCAACGATAGACATTCACAGCGTGCAGACAGGCCCACACCGAGCTACTCCATAATCCAACCTAATTCTTGTAGCACTTGAAGCTCGTGATCCTGTCGTTCATGTTCGAAGGAACAGAATTCGCGCCTGGAGCGTAAATGTCTGGCGTGCTATTGCCATTGCAAGAGTCGGAGCTGAACGAGTTAGCACTTGATCTTAGCCTGAGTAGGTACTTATGCATACTCCCAGTAGCGGCAACGATATCCATTAGGGATCGAAACAGAACTGATAATTCCGTCCCAGGGTGTATTGCCAAGCCGCACTGGAATGGTTCGTTAGCTTACGACTGGTGTAAAGCGACGCGCATCACAGCATACCACATTGAGTCTGGATCGTGACTGCCCATGCTTTGCAGCCGCCCTGCAGATTATTGTCTTTGCATGCTTTCACTGTAATGGCTTCCCGGGCAGAGAGCCTGAAGGTCTCGGGTACTGCCAGGGCATGGGTGAGTGCTGCCAGAACAGGGAGGATGGCGACGAAGACCGGAAACTGCATGGTGATGGACTGGAGACAAGGCTTTTTGACTGTTGGTATGAATAGTGATGTGGAATGTACAAGAACTATGATTTAGTTTGAAGGCCGCGAGGGGTCCTTAAGTACACAAAAGGGAACCTTGGCCATCAGACTTTTCACTGTTTCAACCCATGCAGCTCAGCAGATAAATTGGAGACAATAACCACACAGGAGAGATCATAGGCTAGAATGCTTCTCTGGGTTTCCATCTTACCCAGAGCGTGTTCTTGCATGCAGGCAAAGTGCAGCCTGATGCCGTGAGTAAGTTGAGGCTTGCTGCTCGTCTCTGTTCAAGGGACCAACACGACAGATGAGAGACACGCCAGGTAGACATGTTGTAAGCGCTAATGCACCAACCCATGAAGGAAGATGTAGCACACGGTACTGGTGAGGATCATTCATAGTTGAAGTTGTGGATCTCACTCTTTAGTTGTACCTTACGACCTATTGTCGATACACAACCTCGTATACCACTCTACTAAGTGTATCGTCAAAATTTTCAGTCCATGTGTCCACGCAGACATCTCATCTCCCAGCAAACAATGTAAAATTGAGGCATTTTAAGTTGTGTCAAACCTATGCTCGGCTAGCCTTGTTATGGTTCCCCGCGATGTATTTTCTCCACAACGTTCAGCCTTGCTGCACACCTGCAGTCTTTGATTGGTCCTAGATCGTACAAGGACTCGATAGAAGTTCGTGCCCACATAATGGAGGACATGAGCGGCTAAAAGGCTCTCGTGCTGGATAGCATAAATCCGAACGATTGAACTCTTTTGCGGTGTGGTGAACAACAAATATGACAGAGCGAGCTCGAGCACCACGCTTGGATCATGTTGGAGATGCAACTTCAGCAATGCTAAGCTGTGGGGGCTTAGTATCCAACGTTCGTTTTATTGATGCAGAGGTAGACAACGGGTGTACAACACCGTCTCAATGTTATCCAAACTGACTGACGTCTCCGAACCCCACCCTCCCTCCCCCTCTCGCTGCTCTACCCCTAGCGCCCTTCATGGCACTACTTGGCACTCCTACAGGTCCGCTAACAGAGGCCCCAAAACCTCCTTCCCTCAGCCTTCTCTCAAAACTTGTCACGCCTCCAGCACCAGGCCGAGGTGCCGCTCCAAAGTCCCTCGTCATCTGCACAGGCGGTGCACTCATTGCACCCAGCCTTGCAACGCGCTTCTCCGGACTATGAGGTAATTCTGGTCGCTTTGCGCGTACGACTGCGCGCTTGCTCGGTGTTTTGAGGTACCCTGCGCCTTTGAGAGGTTTGCTGGTGGTGGGTGGTGGGTAGGCGGGCGTGCCGGCCCAGAAGGTGCTTCGTTCGTCTTCAGCAAACTCAAGATCCGGGGATGC
This sequence comes from Ascochyta clinopodiicola, assembly GCA_027946445.1. Taxonomy (NCBI): domain Eukaryota; kingdom Fungi; phylum Ascomycota; class Dothideomycetes; order Pleosporales; family Didymellaceae; genus Ascochyta; species Ascochyta clinopodiicola. The sequence continues at coordinate 19,127 of JAPEUW010000133.1, read as the reverse complement.
AGGTTCAGGGGCAGGTGGTGGCTGACGTGCCGATCTAGGCTGCGGGAAAGTGCGTGGCCGTGAAGTCGATGAACGAACGGATAATGCAGGCAAGGGGTAGGTCGTGGTTGTACGCTGATGCTCTGGTGTTATGGAAAGCGAGAGATCAAGATCGTTGTTCAGACCAAGCGCAGAGGCATCAAAAGCGGTCCAAGTCTCAAGGCGGCGAGTTTCGTCGCCCACGTCGTTGAGATTCACCTCGTTGTCATCTTCGACGTCTTGATCTTCGTCATCGAAGCGGACATCATCATTCGGGCTTCGATGCCCACCTCTCGAGCTTCTTGTAGGCGTTGGTGATACAGGTCGATTGGCGAGGCGCTCAGCTGTCTGCTCATGCCAAAACCGTATCATGGCACGAACATGCTTCTCAAAATTGCGCTCGAATAGCGCTCTGGCTGTTTCTTCTTGCCGCTGCACGTTCCAAAGGCGCCAGCCAAGGCGCTTGAGTGCTCCTGCTGCTGCGATCTCGGTACTTTCTTGACGAAGTGCAATCGCTTGTGAGTCCATGGACCGCAGTAAATTCAGACGTCCTGTCCAGGCGTGTACATGCGTAGTGCCGAGCTTGAAGGCGTAGGCATTAGAGGCCTCTGTGTTCATTTGCTGGATTATCAGGGTACGATCGTGCCAGTCATGCAGCAATGCACCAGTGGTGCGCAATGTGCGATTCTTGAGCATGGAGGTTGCCTGTTGGTCCTGCTCTACGATCGTACTCGCCTTATCTCGCCAGGTCCCGAGCAGTCTCCGCACAAGATTTGTCTTGACTGTTCTTCGCACTTGCGAGTAGGTATCACGTCTTCGGCTCCTGCGCATATGCTGTGTCGCGTCATTCCATCTCTTTAACGTTCGGGTACCAAGCACGTAGAAGCGAGCATCGGTTGACCATTGCTTGAGCTGCTGGAAGTGTCCGAGTCGCTCCTTCAGTTTTTCGAAGATACGCTGCTTCAACTTCAGGTCGTACTCAGCAATAACAGCGCATTCTTCACGTCTCTTCTCGGCAGCATCGATTTCCATCTTCTTCAAACAAGTGCGCAGAAGTTGGGCTTGCTTGAAGTTTGTGAAACGTTTTTCAGCGGCATCGAGTGTGTTTGAGCGCTGGTTTGTCTTTGTCATCCAGGTGAGGAGCATAGACTCCTTGAGTTGTCTATCGTGAACGCGTTGAAAGAGCGACACTCGTGATGCAAGCGTCCACTTATACAAGCATTCTACAAGTACACGATCATTGATCCGCTGCTCTAGAGCCTGCATGCGAAGGCGATCATTCCATGCAGTGTAGGCGTTACGCATGACGCGCAACTTGTCCACTTGTCGAGCTTGCTTCGATAATCCTGCAGCGCGGCGCCACGCTTGTAGAGTGCATCGTAATTGATTGTCGTCGATCCTTGCCTGGAATTGTCGCAGAATTGGTGCGAGTTGCGCATGCTTGCTGAGGCTGTGATAGCCCGACACGATCAGCGCTGTCTGTCTGAACTCTTCGGCTTGAGACTTTAGGTTCCGCACAGCTATCGTCCTTTGCTTCCAAACTTCCAAAATCTTGCTCAAAGCCACCTTGTCTTGTCTCTGCATTGCTGTTTCGTTCTTCTCGGTAGCTGTCCCAGTGACAGTAATCCATCTCTTCAGTGTGTTTCTTTTCAATCGATCGTTATGCCATGCGGATCCAGCAATCGCACAAAATTGGAAGAACCAATTTGTGAAGACTCTCTGCACGAGATTCTCCTCATACAGCGCCACTGCAAACTGCGCATTCTCGCGTACAGTCGCTGTGCGTGTCCTCCACTGTTGTAAAAACTTCGCAAGTACGAAGTGCTGGATCTTCAGTTCATTTACAGCCGTGATCTCGCGCCAGCCATTGAAGAAGCGCGTCCGCAGGATATGTCGACGCGCAACTGACGTGCGTTGCACTTCATCTTCCGCGCTTCTCGCCCAATGTGTGAAGGCTTTGGTAAGAAGGAAGAGGTTTCGCGCTTTATCGGCTCGCGTCTCGAGACGTCTAAAGAAGCGAGTAGTTTCGCGGCCTGAGCGGCGATTATGTGCTGTCTCTCGGAGTTGTTCAAGCATCAGCCTTAGCAATATTCTGCGATCAAAACTTTCAGCCAGCGCATCCTGTTCGTAGCGCCTCTCGATTAGATCTTGTGTGCGATTGCGCCAGGTTTGTATGCAGCCTCGAGTTACCCGATGCAAGCGCTGACGCTCGAAGGTCTCGGCCTCGTCCAGTAATCGTGTATCCGACGGCTGGTAAGGCTCCGGAACAAATTGTTGGTAGTAATGAGTAGAGTCGTGCTGGTCGTGCCGATTGTATCGATCGGCAGGGATTGGCGCATTCACACCAGGGACCTGGACGCGTGAAAGATCTATGCTGGTAGTACGATCCGTGAACCCACTGTCCGTTCCCTCATAGTCCCTCTGTTGCGAAGCTATGGTGTTAATATCTCGTCGAATACGGAGACTCCCACGACTCGAAATCGATGCGTTTCGCTGGCGTCCTTGGTACTGTCCAGAAGTCGACCTTCTCTGCGTTGGACCTTTCACTCCATTGCGAATAGGTAGTTGCGCTTGTTGGAATCTTAATGCCTCTGTATCTGAATGGGAACGTCTCTTCGCCAGAACCCCACTGGACATATGGTTCAGCGAGCCCCTCCTCTTACTCCTCGACGCATCTCTGACCTCGCTTCCCGCAATTTTATCCGCTGTCCCATCAAAAAAGCTGTCGAAGCTTCCTCGCCGCGTCAGCCCTCTTGTACCACCATACGCAGCAGTGGGTGCTGTATTATCACCATTGCGCATGCCATAGTTCGCATTACTGGTGCTCTCAACCCCTTCTCCCTCAGGATCAACGTCGACAACGATATCAAATTCCGCTAACACTCTTTGAAATCTTTGCACTAGATTCTCGTCACCGCGCCTATCCTTTTGCATGCGGAACAAAAACCGGTGTAGGACTGCGTCATCGCTAGGCAAGAGACCGTATTCTTCAAGGACTTCTTCGTAGGCATTGAAGAGAGCGCGCGAGGAGTGGTCGGGTGAGGATGAAGCGCGGTGGACTATCGAATAGAGGAGTTCGATAGCTGCGAATGTCAGTTTACCCTGCCGTGAATGTGCAGATTAGGAGAAGCAATATAGGTAGTCAACTTACCCTCATCAGACAAGTCATCTCTATGTAAATCAGGCGTGTTGTAACCACTGCCGTTCATGGGGGATGGCATTCGAGCTCGCGACGTAAAGTGTGGCGCGTTCGCGACAACATGAGCGGCCGTGTGTCGACGTGAGAAAGCGTCCAAAGAGTCGGACGCCCAAGAATATGCAAGAAATGTGCGCAAACGGCCTCAGCGTCCAAGGTAACAATTGCAAAACGGCGCTTGAAGGTCCAAAGGTAAACGGCGACAAAGACGCGCAATGATGGTGGACGCGCTTTGTTTGGTGTCCCCGCAACCAACCACCGGCTTTTGGCGCCCTCGATTCACCGGCAAGGGTCTGTGCCAAGGCGTCAGTGCATTACACTTATCAACCTTTTGGTCTTGACCCCATCGAGACACCTGCATCCACCACATCAAACATGCCAGGACGAACACGACCAATTGATAAGCTCGCTTCCGCAGTGGGGAAGTGCTCGACAGAGGTGTGTCTGTCTGCAAAACTGTGAAAAGAGGATGAGAATGCTGATGTCATGCAGAGCGCTGTGTATGGCAAATGCATATTTGCGGATTACAACAATGTGCACAAGGACATGTGTGCAAAGGAGTTTATGAAGCTGAAGGATTGTTATTTGGTAAGGCTCCGTGTTGGAAATGATCAGACTTGTACTCACATCTTACAGAAGGCATACAAGACACGGTGACGGAGCAAGGTGGCAAGGTGGCACTTCTTCCATAAGCAACATACCATCGTTATTTGCACTTAGAGGCATCCAATGGGATTGTTAAGATCTTCATGCATTCATCTCATCGTCTATCTAGCCCTTTTTGATATCATATCGTGCGCCAGAACATGCTTCGCTTCAATTCATCCGACCCTTACAACTTGATGAGTCTCAGCAAGAAGGTAGCCTTCTGGATCTCCTGCTCCTCCTCAGCAATGACTGTGTCGTTGTCCTTCTCAGGAATCTTGCCGTCCAACTCCGTAACGGTGTGCTTGTCGACATTTCTTCTCAGTGACTTCTCGAAGAGAGGCCCCTGGTTTTCAAACGCTGCCTCCAGACCTACGTTCTCGGGATCGCTCAGGACCTTGTACTCCATACCTACATCATCTGTGGGCACGAGACCAGCCTTTTTTCGCAGATCTTGTACACGACGGATGACCTCACGGGCTAGACCTTCTTGCTCAAGCTCTGGGTAGCTCGCAACATCGAGAATGATGAGAACATCGTTGTCGGTGTTGAACTCCTGGTCTTTGCTTTCGGCGTCCTTTGCCAATCCTCGCTTGACCAGCAAGTCCTCGCCCTCCAGCTTGATGCCTTCAATGGTGATCTCACCCTTCTTGATGTAGTCCTTGATCTCTTGGCTCTTGAGATTAGGTAGAGCTTTTTTGACCTTGACCGCATCCTTCTTGAGTTTCTTGCCCAAGATCGAGAAGTCGGCAGTTGCTGTGTACTGGACATTGTACTTCTCCTCGTCACTCGATAGCACAAGGTCACGGACGTTCAGCTCCTCCAAGATGTAATTCTGCAGCGACTTGATGTCGTCAAGGTATTGCTGGTCGGGGTGGATTACGACCAGCGCCTTCAGGGGAGTCTTCAAGCCCTTGTTGGCGCGATCACGGCAAATGCGTCCAAGCTCGATGACTGACTGCATGCGCTTGACTTGACGCTCGACATCCTCGTCGAAAAGCTCTTCGCGCACAGTCGGGTAAGGAAGGAAGTGCACACTGCGGTCGTCTTCGCCGCGGAGCTCCTTGGGAATGTGGGGAAGAAGACGGAGGTAGATGTTGTCGGTGATGAAGGGAGTGAAGGGAGCGAGACCTCGGCAGAGGGTATATAGGACCTCGAATAATGTGTTAAGGGCGTGCTTTGTGTCTTCTAGGCCGTATTCTCCCTTCAGGCGGCGGCGGTTGAATCGAATGTACCAATTTGTGGTGTTGTCGATGAGCTGTGAGCATTAGAATGACTGTTGTAAACTCGGCCAAGGAAGTACATACCTCAAGTAGGCGCGGGACGACAGTGTAAAGTCGGTACGCAGCCATCTCGGCGTTAACAAACTTCAGCAGCGACTGGCAAGATGCCAGGATCCATCGATCAAGAACGTTAGAGTTGGTCTTCTCAGCAGCAGGGTCGAACTCGAAATGGAGACCGGCGACCTTTTTCAGGAGCGCTACCTGCTGATCGAAGAACTGGTAACTGTTCCAAAGGGGCAGCAGGACCTTGGAGACAATATCCTTGACACCTGCCTCCTTGAAGCGAAGTGTCTCGGCGCGAACCACAGGCGAGTTGATAAGGTACAGTCGCAGGGCGTCCGAACCATAGCTCTCCATTACACCAAGAGGGTCAGGGTAGTTCTTCAGACGCTTCGACATCTTTTTGCCGTCTTCCGCAAGCACGATTCCATTGACGACACAGTTCTTGAATGGCAGCTTGCCAAACAGATGTGTTCCAAGCACTGTCAGTGTGTAGAACCATCCACGAGTCTGGTCAAGACCCTCTGCGATGAAGTCACCAGGGAATGACTTCTCGAACTGCTCAACGTTCTCGAAGGGGTAGTGTGCGCTTGCGTAAGGCATGGATCCAGACTCGAACCAGCAGTCAAAGACTTCGGGTGTTCTCCTCAGAACACCCTTACCTTGTTGGCTGGGGATGGTGATATCGTCAATCTTGTCACGATGGATGTCTGTGAGCTCACCCTCGTAACCGCTAAGCTTCTTCAGCTCCTCAACACTGCCAACACAAACGACCTCTTTGCCGTCATCGCTGACCCACAGAGGTAGTGGTGTACCCCAGAAGCGGTTCCTCGAAACGGCCCAATCTGGAGAATTCTGGATCCAGTTTGCGAAGCGCTTCTCCTTGACGAAAGAAGGCACCCAGTGCGAGCCCTGGATGTTTTCGAGCATCTTCTCCTTGATGTCCTGGATCTTGATGAACCAAGATGGGACTGTGCGGTAGATCAGAGGTGTGTCTGAACGCCAGCAGAAAGGATAACTATGCAGGAGCTGAGAGTCCACGATGAGCCTGCCACTCGCCTTCAGGTGCTTGATGATGCCCTTGTCTGCAGCCTTGACGTGCTGGCCCTCGAAGTCGCGCACGACCGATGTGTATTTGCCTGCATCGTCGACAGGGTTGGGCGGGAGACGGTCCTCGTTGATAACGCCGTGTTCCTTGGCGACTCGGTAATCGTCTTCACCGTAGGCGGGTGCCTGATGAACGATACCCACACCACTGTCAGCTGTGACGTATCCGTCGTTCAACACCTTGAAGCCGAAGTCCTTGAACTCGTCGTATAGATAGTCGAACAGCGGCTCGTACTTCCACCCAAGTAGGTCCTTGCCCTTGAGCTTCTGCACAATCTTGAATTTTGCCTTCTTCGGGTCCTTGTAGAGTGTTCGCAGCAGTGCTTCGAGCAGAATGTAATGCTTTCCGGAGGCCTCATCGTGGATTTTGATGTACTCGAAGTCGGGGTGCGCGCAGAGACCGGTGTTCATGGGCAAGGTCCAAGGTGTGGTGGTCCAGGCCAGCAGACATGTGTTCGGATCCTCAACGAGAGGGAAGGTGACGACTACGGCGGGGTCCTGGACATCCTTGTAATTCTGCGAGGCTTCGAAGTTGCTGAGGGGAGTGGCCAGCTCGGTGCTGTAAGGCATGACCTTGAAGCCACGGTAGACGGCGTTCTTCTCGTAGAGCTGCTTGAAAACCCACCACTCGGACTCCATGAAGCTTGTATTCATGGTCTTGTAATCGTTATCAAAGTCGATCCAGCGACCCAGCCTATTGATCGTGTGCCTCCACTCGGTCGCATAGCGCATGACGATAGCCCGGCACTTTTCGTTGTACTTTGCGATTCCGATTTCTCTCACGGCGTCACGACCGGACATTCCCAGCTCCTTGTCAATCTCGTATTCAATGGGCACACCGTGGGTGTCCCAACCAAAACGACGCTCGACATATCGTCCGTTCATGGACCAGTATCGTGGGATAATATCCTTGATGGTCGAGGCCAGAAGATGGCCATAGTGAGGCATTCCCGTCGCGAAAGGCGGTCCATCGTAGAACGTGTAAGGTTCCTTTCCTTTGGACTGTCGCAGTTGTGTTAGCCGTGGTTTGCACTCCACCAGAAATATTGCTGTGGGCTAATTCTCCGTGTACGTACTAACTCAACCTGCGTCAGGAAGGCATCGATCTCATCCCAGCGCTTGAGGATGCGCTCCTCTTCCTTTGGAAAGTCAATCGACATGGCGGGGCGTGGTGATGTCGAAGAACTGTTGTGGCGGGGCAAAATGTTATTGACTCCGACCTTCGCGCCTTCCCTTCCCCGCGATGACTCAGCCCATCTTATCGATTGCCGCCTCACCTCCAATGCCTCTCTGCCTATGTATGCACACCTCGTTTTCACCGGGCTTTTACCTGCTGCGATATCATCCATCACTTGGCAAACACGTCGAAGTCGATGGTCTTACTCGCCACTGGCCTGCCGCCTTTCCGAGTTTGCTGTTTCGTCCCCATGGTACCAGCTGCAGGACGACTGGGGACCCTTCTCGTGCGTAGAATTTCACGGCCACACAGTCGACATCACTGCCTCTAGAAACAGAGGTTAGATCGCACTATAGATGCGCTGACGGGTGTATGGGTCTGTTCTTACGCGTTCGGCAGCCACGTGTCTGCCTCCAGGTCTCGGGCATTAATTGCAAGCAGCGGTGGGAGTGCCAACTAGTGGTGCACGTTACGCCTTTGGATCTCCGACACGTTGTGAGTCTGTTTCGCGTGTGTCTGTTCCATTAACTTGAATACGCCCTGCCTAAGAAGCTTAACATGTACTCTTCCTAGACTCGATGTTTGGTCGGCGGACCGCATACGCTTCTGAAGAATGCTGCTTCCAGCGGCTACAAGCCAACTGATGTACGTCAACTCGTATCCCAAGATTACGGCTTTATTCTTAAGACATGGGCGTCGGAGAACCGAGTTCGTGAAACTAGTTGGCGGGTCGCCGTTGATGCTTAACGTCAGGTATTTGACGTGGAATGAAACGTTGACAGGTCGCACACGTCCGGATCAGCGAAAGGAAGTGGCCCGAACCTCACGTCGCCCCAATACGTCGAACTAACCATCGAAATGAGTCTACATACACAGGAGACTCGGAGTATTCTTCTCTCACCTATCTCCTCTGGAAGGTTCACCGTTTCTTTTTCGAGCATCAGTAATTCGGCAGCTGGCTGCACTCCTACCGCCAAATCACATCATGCGTTCACACAGCTGGCTCGTTGCCCTCGCCACGCTTGTGATGACATCGTATGCCTGGCCTGAACTTCCGCACTTCGAATTACAACAATCCGCCAACGCGAATGCAGCCTCGACACAAAGATCGGTTCGAGGCACCTGCAAGCGCATAGCAGCGCTGACCAATCTATCGAACATGGCTGCAAACCAGACCAATCTTGACGCCATGCTCGCGTCCAGAAAGCTCACTCAGGAGCAGATTGACTACATTGAGACAAAGAAAGACGCGATCAACTCTGAGCTACAGGAATTAAGCTCAAACACCACACTTACAGCTGAGTGTGGCGTAATTGACGCTCATCGGAAAGCTGTGAGAGACTGCAAGAAACTGGATAAATTGGAAAACCTGGCGGAACTGGCGAAAAACAAGACTGCGTATGACGAACATTTGGCAGGGGAGGTTTTAAACAAGAAACAAACCGAACAACTTAAGCAAAACATGGAGGATGCGGAACTCAAGTTGCAAAAGTTGCGCAGTAACAGTACACTGGTCAAACTGTGTACCGACGAGGTTGGCTTGCGGCAGAACGGAGCTGTCGGACAGCAGGCTGAGGATATTGGAGAAGGTGTGTGGACTGCTCGTCTCTATCATGGATCACTTTACTGACTACAGACTAGCTGCAGTAGACAACAGCGGCGCTATCAGCCTATCGACGAGCGACGCGACCACATCCTGGACGGGTCCACGTTTTTCGCCATATATTTTAGCGCTCGGCCTATGTATTGCTTTTGCGGTCATCTAGGAATGGTACATACAGACCAATTGGATACGCAATTTTCATCCCTGTGTGGCCTCCCGTAAGTGTTTGTCGCTTTGAATAATCAAAGATTGCGAGTAGCCACAATACGTCATCTCAGCTCGATTACATGGCTCACGACCACTCAAAATTCCGTACTCGAGGTGACTCATCAAAAACCGTCCAATGTGGACGAGTGTCCATATGACCAACCTAACACCAGGTGTCTCTGCGGAAGCATAAGCTGTGTTGTCACTGCGCCTCGACGACGAGAGAGAGAGAGAGAGAGTTACTGTGATCATTTGACCTGGCATACATCAAAAGTCGACCCAACCCGCAGTGGGCTCATCATGAATGGGAGGAAATGTATACTTTTCAAAACCTGTGAAAGGACATCTTGAATTTGGCCCTGGATCTGGATAGCCGGCGACGTCATTATCAATATAGCTGGTGCAAGTATATCTCTTGACTCGCAGCCGCATGGCAATGTTGGTTCCTGGAGGTTTGCTGCTAAATGGTCAATGTTCAGGAGGTCTTTCTTATTACCCGAGGACATGGCCATTCACAAAGCAACTCGTATAAAATACAGGGAGCCGATCTTCGCTAGCGTGCGGCTGAAAGTGTAATCCTGGGACCCGGCTCGCAACGCTTGAGAAGAGACATCGAGCTCTCCACTAAGGATCTAGCTGCAAGGTGAGATCATGCTGGGTATCTCATGTGAGTACGGTCCGAGATGAGTTGTAGTCTATGGGCTAATGAGGCAATTTAGCCATATTAGCTTCGGCTTCATATTGCTGCACATTGACGCAGTGGCACGTGAGATCACGAACAAGAAACGTCGGATGTCGGACCGCATATGCAGAGCTCTAATATCCACGTATGGAACAACAAATGCTCGTTTACATCTCAATGATCCAGGCGAGCGACATCTCTTGGCATGCCTGGCAGTTGAAATGAGCCTCATATCAGATCGTGATAATTGTTGCGCTAATTCTAAAGAAGACGAAAATTAGCTCACGGAATGCAATGTGACGGTAACTGGGAAGGCTTATCTCGGTTCCCGCCAATATTGTTCATAGGCGGCTGTGGCGTCTATACCAAAAGCAACATCTGAGGCCACAGTGTGGCTGTAACATGGCGGTACGCACGACATTGTTACCGGTATCTCGATATATTGCTCTGACAGAGTACATGCTGCTCGCCTCCATCCTAGGGTCAGCACGGACGGCCACACGCTCTGATCACGCCGATACCTCACAATTGTCTCGATGCCATGGAAAATCATACCCTCCACACGAGGCTTTCCTTAGCTTGCCATATCTGGATATGGAAGTCGCTCATCTACCTCCGGCCATTGCAGCCCAAGTGCCCGGTCTTGGCTTCTCTCTCCGACATTGAATAAAACTCACCCTCCGACAATGCATGGAAGCACCCAACAATCTACATCACCCTTGTCACACTTTCAGTCAGCATCTTTGCATCGACCTGCTGGAGTCAAGGCAGCATCATGTCAAGGTTCCAACAAGTCCATTCTATCGATAGCTGCAGTCAAGACTCTATTGATGATGCCGAGAAGGGCATTTACGACAGTACACTGGAGTTGATGGCCCCTCCTCCATTCGTCTACACAAGCCGAGGACGAAATACAGAACTCAGTCCTATACAATCACCTACATCACCAGTGCACGAAGGCATTACACCATGCACGAGCGTACCAGAGCTTTCATTGCCCCAGCCGGTCAAGGCTACTACCTGTCATATCGAAGTTGTGCAGGAACCTGTGAAAAAGCCAGTCCCAATAAAAGCAAAAACCAGTCGCTGGATTCTGTTTGAACTATGGTTCAACGTGTACCGGAGGTTTTTTACCTTTGTCGTCCTGTTGAACCTCGTCGGCATCATCTTGGCTGCACTCGGTCGATTCAAGTACGCGGAGAACCATCTCGGTGCATTGGTACTGGGGAACCTTCTATGCGCTATCTTGATGCGTAACGAACTCTTCGTTCGCTTTCTGTACTTGCTGGCCATATATGGATTGCGAAGTGTATGTACTCCCTCCACTCCAAATTTTCGAGAAGCTGCTGATTTCTCTCAGTGGGCTCCATTGAGGATCAAACTCGCTGCAACATCTGTGCTGCAACATTTGGGTGGCGTTCACTCGGGATGTGCGCTTTCCGGTGCCGCGTAGGTTGATTCCGATATCTAGGGTCCATCGAACTAACGCTGTGCTAGCTGGCTTGTTTACAAGATCGTCGACATAATACGCTACCGGGCTGTCCAGCATCCGGCCGTGATCGCGAGTGGTATCATCACAAACATCTTTATTATCATTTCTGTGCTAAGTGCCTTCCCGTGGGTCCGCAAGTAAGTGTTACTCGCTCTGGTCATCCTAGCAAATGCTAACATCTCGTTCAGCACTTACCACAATGTCTTTGAGAAGCACCATAGATTCATTGGATGGCTGGGACTTGCCGTAGGTGGCCTTATACCGATGTCTGTTGCGTCCATGACTGATTGCCTGCAGATGACCTGGGTTTTTGTGATTATGGGTAACACCTATGACATCAAACTCGGCCGATGGAGGACAGACACCCACTCTCTCCTCAGTGCGCAAGAGCTGTGGTTTGCAGTTTTTATGACCATCTTGTCAGTCATCTTTAATCGACTGATACCACTTGCTGACCATTCGCAGTGTGCTGATACCATGGGTCACTCTCCGTGAGGTTCCAGTCGAAGTCGAGATTCCATCCCCCAAAGTCGCAGTTCTTCGATTCGAGCGTGGCATGCAGCAAGGTCTTCTAGGACGCATCAGCCGAACCTCAATTATGGAGTACCACGCCTTTGGCATCATCAGCGAAGGAAGAAAGGCTACCCATCATTACATGATCTGCGGTGTCCAAGGTGACTTTACAAGGAATCTTGTAGCCGACCCACCAAAGACAGTATGGACACGACAACTAAAGTTCGGTATGTTTGTCCCTCGTTCCCTGATTTGTCTTCTGGTATCAGTTCTGACGGAGAACAGCCGGCGTCGGACACGCTTCCGCAATGTACAAGCGCGGCATTCGCATCTGTACTGGTACCGGCATCGGTGCTGCTCTCTCAACTTGTATACAGAGTCCTGACTGGTTTTTCATCTGGATTGGTTCTGACCAGGAGCGCACCTTCGGACCCACAATTACAAACTTGATCAAGAAACACATCGAGCCGGAGAGAATGATTCTCTGGGACTCGAAAAAAAGGGGCGGCAGACCAGATAGTGTGCAGTTGCTCAAGGATACATGGAAGAGCTTTGGGGCTGAGGTTATCTTTATCACGAGTAATATGCAGGGTAACGATGAGATGATGCAAGGGTGTAGAGCAGCAGGATTGCATGCTTTTGGAACACTTTGGGACTTTTGACATGGGGACTTGGTGCGTGTGCTTTACTTTCCACAGCGTAGAAGCGATGATGTTGACACATTAGCCTGAGTTGGAAAAGAAGACCATGTAGACGAGCATAGAGATACACAAGATGACAATAGCGCAAAACGACAGTCAAGGTTCCTTTTAACTTTGCTTGCCTTAACGTTACATCCGCCGTATCCTCGGTATCGCTCATCAACACGTATACTCAATGTCCAATACCACCTTCGGCGTCCCCTCAAAGTCCTCAGGTACAGCATATGAGATGTTGTAGAATAAGTGGTTCCTCAATGCCTTCCCATAAATCACAGGTTGCACTTTTAAACCCTCCGCATTGACCTTAATATCGACACATGGCAGCTCGCCATCCAAACCTGTGACTTTATGCCCTCCCAGCGTCCAGCTCGGCGGTACATTACTCAAAGCGAATGTGAAGATATCACTCCCCTCTTGCTTTCGGTTCGGGTAGCTGACTGTCAACCTGTTCGGCTCGGCAACAGCATGAATACTGCTCGCGCTCGGATACAGCGAGAAGAACGTGCTCAACGGGAACGGCTTGTGGTTCTGGTCACCGGCCCAGTGCACTATGGCAGGCACAAACTGGTCACCTCTGTTTTTCTCCTCGTCAAGCTGCTCACCCCCGATCATTAATTCGCGACTGATCCACGATGTTGCGATGCGCGAGTGCTTGCCCTCAAGGTCATCGTAGATAGTCTTGTTGAGGTGTCTAGCCGGGCCGGTGAATGTACCCTTCAGCTTTTCTTGGACATGCACAGGGATTATGGTTTTGACAGTATCAATTATGAGAGCGATTGCAGCACCCTGTGCTGTGTCGAAGAGCAGGTCACTCTCCAGTTTTGGGGGCTGCGGACCGTACTGGTGACCGAACATGCCCCAGAAGAACATCGAGATGATGGAGGAGTGCTGCACAATATCTCGTGTGTATGCGCGGTCGTACGGGCCGACCATCTGTCCGAGGTATCCGTTGTAGTGTTCTTCTAGATCACGCCAGAGCTCTTCCAGGATGACATTCGCGTTGGTAGTGAAGGTCTGGTCTTTCGGCCCGTACTTCAACTGCGCACCCAGCGCCCACGAGTCAATTCCGTAGTACGTTGGCGCATTATATTCTGACAGTGTGTTCGAACCGTTGAGTTGGAAAAGTTGGAGCAATTTTGTACCTTGGTCGTTCGCAAAATCAATGAAAGTGGAGTTGTTTCGACGAGCGCCAATCCAGCCTACTACAAGAGCTCGCATCATCCCCGGGTTGCTGTAGCCCAAAGTCAAATTATCGTCTTGCGGAAAGGTGCCGTTGCGGCGCATGCCACCAACTGCAGCGATTTCAAGAGAATCTTCGATGCGAGAGACCAGATCAGAGCCGATGAGATGGCCGAACTCTTCGACAACTTGGATCAATTGCGTGCCAACGAATTCCCGCCAGTTCGGGTCATAGGTCTCGTAAATTTTCGGTGGATATAAGGTTGAGTTTGGCGTTGGGTCAGGCTGATCCGGCGAGAGCTTGTACGTGCCATACCATGCGGCGTCGAAGTCATTCGTCATCTGGACAGAGATGATATTTTCAATAGCAGCTTTTGCGTGCTCCAGGTCATCTCCTTCGTTTCGGTGTAGTAAACCAGCAAGATACCAGGCCGTGAAACGAACAGACCATGGTCCTTTGTCGCTGTATGCTATATAGTTGTAGAACGCATCATACCGGTTGTCCTGTACAAACATAGAATGGTCGAACAGGCTCTGCGCCTCTAAAAGGTTGTTAGTTACGGTCGCTGTCACCTTAGACTTCACCTGCCCGTCGTCAACACCGTCTTCTTGCTCCCAATAACGGTCCCAGCTGCCTGGATAGCGAATCCTATCGCAACAACCAGCGAGGTCTTCATCTCGATATCTTGGATGCATGATACCAGGAATAAGGTTACACTATGTATCAACACCGGGAAACTTCTTGCGTGTAGCGTGGTGATCACCAGCAGTTTTCGGTACAATTCCAACCGAAGAGGTCTCCCTCCAGTCTACATCCAGCAGCTGCTTTACACTTGACATGCAACCGAGAGTGCAATGCCGAGGCCTTTCCGCACGGGATGCGGGATAGGTAATTGAGTGGGTCAGCGGCTGCGTAGGTGGCGTTTCCCCGCGCAGAAACCCCAGATGCGAGTCATGCTTACCTTGGCATTGGAAGTCGATCTCGTGAGTAGGCGATATTGTGTCCTTTAAGATATGTTGAAACTGATGAAGGCAGAAGATGGTGGTTGGCGAGACGTGACGATCCGGCTGGATGCTGACTCAGGGTGCCGCGCTGAACCGAAAGGGAACCTCCAGCTAGCAACAAGCACGACGTCTCCCAACTTCCACAATTCCGACAATGGAAGAAACCCCTGGGCTTGGAGCGCTACTCACGAATCAAAGTGTTCGAACCCGGCTGCGCGAAGCAAAGTGGTATGCGTTCGACCTTGATGATACCTTGCACAGCTTCCGCAAAGCGTCCGCAAAGCGTCCGCAGCCACCGTCACAGCAGTGCTCCGAAGTGTGCATGAAGAAAGCAAACCACCCTTTTCTTTGAAAGACTTGCATGCCGAATACAAACGTATTCTCGCTCGTGGTACATCTTCGGCCTTTATTGAGGGGAAGACATCACACCAGTATCGAGAGGACCGATTCCAGCAGCTTGCACAGAAGTACAACATCGAACTGTACGAAGGGCAGGTGCAAGCCCTCTTAGACTGCTACGAGAGGGTCTTGATGGAGAGCCTGGAGCTGAAGACAGGTGTACTAGACCTCTTACAGACACTTAGGGATTATGGTCATAAGATCGCGGTCATCACAGAAGGGCCTCAAGACGCGCAGGAGCGAATAGTCGAAGCTCTGGGGTTAGCACCGTACATCGATTATCTAGCAACCACCAACAAACTGGGGGTATCGAAGGTCGATGGGCTGTTCGCAAAAGTGCTGGAGCACTTGGAAATGAGAGCGAAAGATGTGATAATGATCGGTGACAGCTGGGAAAGAGATATCGTGCCGGCAACGCAGGCAGGAATGTACTGCGTCCACTATACAACTGTTGAGGCAACACATGATGAAGAAATACGGATCGATAGATTTGATACGCTCAAGAAGCTTGTTGAACATGCTCATAGTTGCTCGGTAGATTAGCCTGCCTAATGTTCATCTTCTCCATGAGGCCATAATGTAAGAACCATCAGGCAAGACAAGGTCTTCAATACTAGAAATGTTCAATGATCTGCTGATTCAACGCCTCATAAGACCTTTGCCTCACAGGTCTGCAGTGAAGTCCCCTTCTTAGTCATAACCAGCACTGCGGCACCATTGCTTGTCTTTTCCACGGTTATACGTCTGAGCTCTTCCAGAAGCCACTGCAGCCTCAACAGATGCGTCTTTAGACTTCGCTATTTGATCTGCCGAGATGAGACCACTTCGCATGATGTTAAACGATATCGTACTCAGCGATACCGTAACATATATGGAAGCCGATAGTCATGGCGTGTGCCTCAGCAACGACTGAGAGCCACCACCTACGGGTGCTCGTCACTTGGACCCGGATCCAGTGACTTTGCCCAGCACGAACATCGAATAGAAACTTGTTGGATGATCAAAAAGTTCCATGAGTTTTCTCCCACACTTTTGTAGTTCAATGATCGACCTGTTTCAATGCTTAGTCTGATAATAGCTCGTTACGAATGTATTGATTGCTCACTATATCAATCACCCACCTACACCTTTTTCGGTAACCGCAATCGAAAAGGTCCATGAAAAGATCCATTCAACAGTCTGTAAACTCTAGCACCTATCGTTCGAGCCACAAACGTCGGCATATGTGACGCCGTCTTCAGTTCTCCTGCGACCCCGCCTGTCCGAGAGTTAGTGCTGCCGCGAACCAGGCCAAGCGCGACAGTAATCGCGTACTAGGAATCACCTGTGGAGTACTCAATTTCGATACTATCGAGTTCAATGGTCTTAGATCGTGGGCTTTTGTTTCGGAAGAGTTTCGCAACTGAACAGTTACATGCGCGTTTGCGGCTCTCGTAGAATGCACACACTCCTGTATGCGAGTCCAATCTTTGTCTGCTGGCTGTTCTGTCATCTAGACATACATTCGGCATCTTGTTAATGCAATCTTGAATGTGCGCCTATCTTACGAGACGTCGTGTGAACAATTCGGTCGAGGCAAACGGCGAGTAAGCGGAGAGGCTAGGCTCTGATTGGATGGCCGATCTCGGCCACCGGAAACAGAAACCTCAAATTCCTCTCACGAAAAGCCCAGAAGAACACGTGCCGCGTCTCAATTGTTGTCACATCTCTTTAGACATGCTTACACGCTCAGTACGCATCAGTACTCGAAGCATTTCCACATCGTCACGCTCCATTGTGGGTCGTCAAGCACAAGCACCGCTACAAGCTTTCCGGACCCGGCAAAACACCGTTCATAAAATTTCAGTGCCGCAGCAGTCATCACCACTCTCTCGCCGTCAGATCTCAACATCACCTGTGGGCCTCCAGAAACTCGGATCCCGTGAACCAGAAGCAACTTCAACATCCCAGAAAATGGCTGGCTCTGACCACTTCCTTACTTTGTCCTGCCCGGACAAGGCAGGTATTGTCTACGCTGTCACAGGCCTGCTTGCGAAAGAGAACCTTACCATTCTCGACCTGCAGCAGTTTTCTGACCCGGTGTCGAAGACTTTCTTCATGCGCGTGCACTTTGGACATGCGACTGAGCTCTCCGCCCTCCAGAAGTCAATGGCCGATCTTGCAGAAGAGATGAACATGACATACGACATCCGCTCCGTTGACACAAAGCCCAAGGTCTTGATCATGGTATCAAAGATCGGGCATTGCTTGAACGACCTCCTCTTCCGCGTCAAGTCTGGACAGCTGAAGATCGAAATCCCAATCATCGTGTCAAACCACCCCGAATTCGCAGACATGGCCAAGGCGCACGGGATCGAGTTCCACCACCTCCCCGTCACCAAGGACACCAAGGCGCAGCAGGAGAGCCAGATTCTGGAGCTCATCAAGCAGCACAACATTGATCTTGTTATTCTGGCGCGATACATGCAGGTCCTGTCTCCTCGCCTGTGCACTGAGATGTCTGGCAAGATCATCAACATCCACCATTCTTTCTTACCATCTTTCAAGGGCGCAAAGCCTTACCACCAGGCCTATGAGCGCGGTGTGAAGATCATCGGTGCAACTGCGCACTTTGTGACCGCGGATTTGGACGAGGGTCCCATCATCGAGCAGCGTATTGCGCGGGTCGACCACGCGTTGAGCCCGAATGAGTTGGTTGTCGAGGGCAGCAACGTTGAAAGCCAGGTGCTTGCCGCGGCCGTCAAGTGGTGGAGCGAGAAGCGTGTGTTCCTGAACGGTGCCAAGACTGTTGTGTTCAACTAGATTATACAGGAACGTTTGAAAAGCGGCGTTCATTCAGACAAAAATAAATGCAATACATGAGACAAGATGTTGTTACTATTAATCATAAGACGTTCCGCTTACCAGAGTGCTGATCTGCTTCGCTTTCGGTAACATCGGTCTCGGCATCCGGCAAACGTGCACCGTCTCGAGGCACATGGCCACGAGGCCGCCTTGCATCGTACAGCTCGTCACGACACAACGGATCCACAATGGTCCCAACATGGTGTGAACTATGGAGAAGTTTGTGGGGTAATAGTAGATTTGAGGAACTATAAAGATAGCTACCGAATAGTTCCAGAAGTCAAGACGTCTTCATCGCAACTCCGCCTCCCCTGCTAACCAACGATACTGTCACCACTCGACATCACTGTCAATTAACCTCATATTTCAAACATGACATCGTCCGCAGCCAAAATGAACGCAGTCCCTGAATCTGGGCCGGTCAAGACCGTACAACTCAAGGACAAAATCATCGCCATCACCGGCGCAAACAGAGGTACGTCATATCCATTCACCGACCCCAAAATTCCCATTCCCGCAACACCATCCCTCACCAAACCCACCACTAACGATCGTCCAGGCATCGGTCTCGGGATAGCAGACTGCTGCCTCTCCAACGGCGCGTCGAAAATCTACTCCATCGACATTGGCGAGACAGGCGATGACTTTGCTGCCGTTTCGAAAAAGTACCCAGGCCAGATCTTCGCGATTCAGGCCGATGTCACGAAGGAGGAGTCTGTGCAAGCGGCAGTAGACAAGATCTTGGAAGAAGCGGGGGGTTTGCACGGCATGGTGCGTGATTTCTCTATCCTCTTGCAACTCGACTTCTTTATAGATTTCCTTGATGTTGCCATGCGGGTCACAATCAGCGTCTGACAACACACAGGTATGCAACGCAGGCCGCACAAAGCACAAGCCCGCACTAGACTTTACGACCGAGGAAATCGACCAGCTATGGGGCGTGAATCTCTACGGATCCTTCTACACCGCGCGCACCGCAGCCCGCGCATTCATCAAGCAAGGCGTCAAAGGCTCCATAGTGTTCACCGCATCCATGGCCTCGCACCGCCCCAACAAGGTACCCTACCCTACTTCCC
>JAPEUW010000132.1:0-79123 GCA_027946445.1 Ascochyta clinopodiicola | reverse complement strand
CCCTCTCCCCATCCCATGTCCCCACCACATACCGATTCAGCACATCGACATCCCCCTCGTTGCGCGCCACCAGCATGATCACCTCGCCCTCGCCGCGGCAGTCCTTGGCGAGCTGCAGCGCCGCGTTGTTAGCGGCGTCTGGACCCGCGAAGCGTTTTCGAATCGTGGTCGTGTTTTGTGAGGGCCGGCGGTAGCGCGATGTGTAGAAGAGGGTTAAGCGGAGGCGGTAGGTGGGGAGGAGGAGCCATTTGTGCGGGTCTAGTGGGTGGTTCTATGGGGAGGTTAGGCGGACTTGGGTTGTGTGAGGGTCTTGGTTGGCGGGTCGCGTATTGTGAGGGCTGGTCTGGGATGTAGGAGATCTGTTATCGCGAGAGTGGAAGCTGCTACAGAAGCGACATATACGCTCCTTCATTGAAGCGCTAAAGACACATCTTTACACGTACAATGTTCTTTACCAGTCACTTGAGAAACATCTTTTACTCATCACCCAAGCCACGTCGACCAGCCACGAGTTCTTATCACGTATCGCGTAGACATCACTAGCCGGTAACGTTGCTCTTTTTTCTTGTCAGCTCAAGGAACGTTCAAACAGTGGGTAATTAATCTTGGGGTTGTTGCATTTCAAGATACGAAACGTCTATTCGTTTGTGGAGGTCTGGCGGGCTGATGTCTATGTCTATAGCGATTGTGGAATGCGGGTGAATTGTGGTGGTGGGAAGGGCTTGGTAAGTGTGGCTTGCGTTGGGTTGGCTGTGGCTCGATTGCGCTATCACTAATATTCTTTTCCTCGTGGCCCGATGGTCTTCTTTTCTATATGTTGGAGAGTAGAGCGTCTTTAGTAGATGGGCCCTTTTTGGATGAAAAATGCCGTAAAGAGCGCGATGGTGCGTGATGGGGTGGTTAGATCCGCAATGGTGGACTGCGTCGTGAGATAAATCTAGCCGGGAACATCGACCGCAGTTTGTGCGTATCAATTCGACGGCGTACTTTTGGTCCGACTATACCCTGCTACTCTCGGTCGAACGGAATATCCTAGAATTGGATAGCTCAGTGGTTCGGTCGAGATGCCGTTTTGTGGTGGAGCTGGAGCACCTAGTCGTTCGACCGAACCCTCGGTCGAAGCTGGTATATAGAACATACTCGTCACCCACTATCATTTTTAAACAACAAGCTCCTGGTTCTTCTCCGACACTTTACAACAACACTTCAACCTCGCATACAACCAGTATTCGCAACATCATCAATCATGGTCAAGATCGTTATTGCAGGTGGCGCCGGTAGTACGAAATCCTATATTCAGCAATCACTTTTACTCTGATACTCACATGTTTCCAGGCGTCGCAAGGGAGATCATCGATGCTCTCGTTGCTACCAAAAAGCATGAGATCTTGGTACTCACTCGAAGGGTAATGTCGACACGTTTCTTGCCCAATGCCTGACTAACTTCAACAGGACGCTCCACCCAGCGACACAGCTACCGGCGTCTCATACGCCAAAACAGATTACACCTCCACCTCTGAACTGGTCTCTCTCCTCAAGGGCACACACACGGTCCTCTCCTTCTTCGCCGCCCATCAAGATCAAGCCGAGGCAGCAGATGCCCAGAAGAGGTTGATCGACGCTTCGATCACCACTGGCGTCAAGCGCTTCGCACCGAGTGAATGGTTCTCGTGAGTCTTCCCTCATTCCTCGCTCTACTCTGCCCTCCGTCATAACTAACAGGTTTCTAGCACCAAGTTGGACCACATGCCCTGGTACTCCTTCAAAGGCGAAACCCGTAAATACCTGCAGGAAATCAACAAAGATAAGAAAGTGCTCGAGTACAGTCTCTTCCAGCCTGGCATGTTCACGGACTACCTCGCCCGCCCCTACATGACGACCAAGCATGTTCAGAGTCTCGAGACGCCGTTTGACTTTCAGAACAAGAGGATGCTCGTCCGGGAGGGTGGAGAGGGAGACGTGTTCAGCTTCACCACAGTCAAAGATCTGGCGAGCGTCGTCGCAAAGGCCGTGGAGTACGAAGGCGTGTGGCCTGTCGTTGGAGGTATAAGGGGGTCAAGCATCTCGGTTGCCCAGCTCATCGAGTTTGGACAGAAAGTCCGCGGTAAGTTCACCTCGATTCTTCAGTGGTATTCAGTAGTGAGAGCATGCGCTGATCAATGCTATGTAGGTGAGGACTTCGACATCACCAGAATTCCCATCGAGGGCCTAGAAGCTGGCAACTGGACCAGCTCGTGGGTGCCCATACTGCACCACCCTTCTCTGCCCCCAGACCACATTGAGGCAGTGAGCAGGGTCTTCGTAGCTGGGCTTTTGCTGGCCGCGAAGGAGGGCGCACTTGACACGAGCGATGAATGGAACAAGTTGTTGCCGGATCACGGGTTTGAGGCTGCGGAGAAGGTCTGGAAGGCGGCTTTCGCGGGAAAGCCTTAGAAGTAGTACAGGCGATTCTTGTAACGATTAAGCATAGAACGTGTTTGACTTTTCGTTGTGTCGAGTTCAGCGCTAGGGTGGCGCTGTCGCTATTCAAGCACGTTTCGGCCGAATTCGGACGAAGCGAACAACTAGGAAATACGCAACCTGCATCTCTCTACCACCCGCATCACTCTCACTTCTTTACCATTGCGCCAACTAACTCCCACTGATTGCAAATGTCAGAGCCCTCCGCCAAGCGGCGAAAGGTCCGCAAGGGCACCCGCAACTGCTGGGAGTGCAAGCGGCGCAAGGTTCGCTGCATCTTCGCTTCGCCCGAGGACACTGCATGTCGGAACTGCATCACACGAGGCGATGATTGTCTCAGCCAGGAGTATGTTGAAGAACCTGGGGTTCAGACTTCAACAGGCCAGGACAAACTTGGGACGCGCCTTAGCAGAATTGAGGATGTTCTCGACCAGCTGGTCAGAAGAGATGATAGCTTCACGACGCCAAGGAACGGATCTTCTGAACGATTAAACATCAATCCAACGCCCTACGAGACGATGTTGACACCAGAGAGCGAGCTCCATTATTCGGAGGTCTCGGTACCGAGCGAATACACTGGACTGGCTCGAGACCTTGTGGCAGTATGGCCTGCGCAACCCGACATCGATCGCATCTGCCAGTTGCCTCCTGAACTTTCGGCGCATTTACATATGTTGTTACAGGCCTCTCCGCCTGCTTCTGACAATCCGCAACTCATTCCGATGCAGGAGATGCTGCGACTACCACCGCCAGGTTCTCATCCTGTTCTGGTAGCACAAAAGCTGCTCATACTGGGCAGCCTTGTGCAAGGAGCACTTGCGGTATTTCCTGAAGCAGTTCGCGATCGTTATGCGCAAATCTCGCTCAAGCTCGTCGACACCGCGTCACGTCTCGTGACCACGAATGAAGACCTGACTACATCCGTTGAGGGCATCGCATGCATCATGATCGAGGCGACAATTCAAAACCATGCTGGAAAGCTTCATCGCGCTTGGACTACATTGCGACGTGCGATATCTATTGCACAGTTGATCGGCCTACATCGAAATCAGAACTTGGCATCCAACAGATTCCTTGACCCTGGCACAAGAAACAATTTTGACGCTAACCATATGTGCCTCTACATGGTACAAATGGACCGCTATCTATCACTTACCCTTGGACTTCCGTATTCCTCACTAGAGTGCGCCGTCACTGCGGCGTCATCTGCTCTTCAACCTCTCGATCGCCTGGCCCGTCTGCAGTGTGCCATTGCCGAACGCATCATGAGACGAGATGGAGAGGATCTCACCAAAGTGTCTGAGATTGATGAGTCGCTTCGAAAAGCTAGCGAAGAGATGCCACCTCAATGGTGGCTAATACCGAGTCTTGAAGAGATCCGCAAAGGTGGACTCTATCCATTGCACGAAGTCATGCGAATATGCTATCAGCAATCGCACTATCACCTTCTCATTCGACTACATATGCCTTGTTTGGTTTCGGGTGCGAGCGAGCATAGTCACAGCAAGATAACAATCGTTCACGCCAGTCGTGAAATCCTCTCCCGTTTCATCGCCTTCCGTGCATGGACTCCCGGAGGATTCTATTGTCGAGGCATCGACTATCTCGCCTTCATTGCCCTGACAGCAATGTGCGTTGCACACATCGAAGTTCGAACGCATGCCGACACATCCATAGCGAGTTTCCTGGCACATACGCATGCAAGCGATCGCGGGCTGATGGAGCGCACCCTTCAAATCCTCAAAGATATGGAGAATGATGAGATCGCTACAAAGCTGAGCTTCATAATGCAACGCCTTCTCGACGTTGAAGCAGATGCAGCATCAGGTGTTGGATATAGCGCGGTTGTAACCAACAGTGACGACACTGTAGCCGAGTGTGACGGGGAAGCTCTCGAAAACGATGGCAGGCTTCAAGTTCACGTTCCGTACTTTGGTACTATCAAGTTGCAGCGCAAGGCACGAGGTGCGTCAGAGTCCGAGCTTGAGCGTCTGCTTCAGTTACCCACCACCACGCTACCCGATGCTGAAGAGCAGATGTTCACAGGGTGGGACGAACAATGGGCGCAGCCATTGGCCTCTTTCGATGATGACTGGACTCTGCATAACATCAACGGGAGTCTCTTTGGCAGCCTCTATGGTGGCTTAGATGACGAAACTGTGGGTTGACACGACATTGATGGCATGAGGGCAGCAGATTGTTTCTGACTCGGATCTGATGCCAAAAAGCTGTAAATGCCTGGCACAGACCCCTGGAAGGCTATTGCAAAGCTCTCACTCAGCTTTACCCAAGAAGCCACTGATAGAGTCAATTCATGAAGACCTATTCGTCGACCGCTGCAATTATCGCAGGAACTTGCTTACTATTGACAACCTTTCTTTGATTGGTATTACGGTCAATGAGCCAGTCAAATCCCATGCATGACTACAGACTAAATATCCAGTGATCGGTAAATGCACAAAACCAGAAGGTAAACAAACACGAATCAGGAGAGCATTTACAGCAGCCACGCTTGGCCGAAACAGGCAAACCCCTGTGGCTGCCTAATGGAGTCCCACTGTTATCTTCGCATAAACCTCAGCACCATCTCATTTCTGAACGCGATCTGTTATTCCGTAGACACAGCTATGGGCATATTATTCCCCCCATTCCAGCGCTTGGAAAATGCAAATGTTCTGTTCCCCGAAGGCCTTCATGTTCCCTACTACGGCAATCGAGCACCGGAAGAGGCTAGCCGGGCGCCTGAGGACTCCAAAACCTGGTATGACGATTTTCAGGAAGATGCGGCGTGTGTACCGCATAAAGATGGACGACAGATCATTGTATATTGGATACTGCAGGAGATTCGCGATGCGAGAGTAACAAGTGCTTGGGCTGTGAATCGCTTGAAGAGGATGTATGAAAGATTGAGTGGTGATCACCCACGAATTGTCCGGTACGAAACCTACAGTGACGCGAATCCTAGCGATACTGATGGTTGTGAAGCTATAACGGGGTGCTTGATGGAATCATCGGCGGAGAGTACAACGACAAAATAGGCGGCCTGCTTTTGGAGAAGCTCACACCCGGTCCTATGTGCATGACTGTGCCCAACATGACAGTGCCCGTCACCAGCTCCTCACCTCAAGAAGACAGAATTGTACTGTCGCTTTACTACCGCTGGGCACTTCAGATTCTTTCAGCCATCTCCTTCCTTCACTCCCATAGAATCATTCTCAACGCATGTGGCGATTTAGGCTCGCGCTGGCTCCGTCCAGACTTCTCCATCGCACTCACCGGCTTCGTCAACGCGATGATCGTGCCCGAGGGCCTAGACACTCTATCATTTGACGAATTCTCGCAAGAGCATAGAGCTGAAGAACCTCTCGAAGACACCGACTACCGCTGCGGTGAATATTCCTGCTACTCGGAAGACGGCAAAGACATGATCGGTGTCAAGTCGGACCTGTTTCAATGGGCAACCTTCGTTTGGCGCCTGATGACGGGCAGTGAGCAGGCAATGGTTGGATGGCCGTGGGAGCCGTCGAGTCCAAAGTGGGATGATCCGACCGCAGACTATGGGCAGAACCGCGATAGCCTTGAGTATGCGGTTGATCAGAGACACCTTGAGGGGTTGTGGTAAGAGCTGGAAGAGGAGAGGTTGGGAAAGGTGCTGATCAAGGCCTGGAATGGGGGTTATGAGAGCGCGGATGATGTGATGGAAGATATCAAAGAAGTGGCGAAGAAGATCGGTATGGACATCGTTGGAGACGAGGTAGATATCGGAAGACCTTGGCAAGACGTCTTTGAAGTTGTCGAGAAGGAAGAAATATGGGATCGAGAGCTGCGTTTCAAGCCATCGGTCGTTAATCACACAGACGAGGAGTGGGTTGAGATATAGCTGTGCATATAAACACTGACTCTGTGGGGCAAATAGCAGTCAATGTAAGTGGTGGAGAGGATTTGTGGCTGTGGCCAGCGCATCATGCAAAGCTGAGGGCTGTGTCGCTGGTCACGCGTCGCTTCTGCATTGAGATCACGCTAGTGTGCGAGCAAGTAGGCAGAGACCGTTCAGCCCGGTCACCATCATACTTCTTACATCGAACATATCTCTACACAACAGGCGCTGATACGTTATTTGCTCTACCAGCCACTTATCTACGGTTGCAGAGGTGTCTGACGTACTCTTGTCACTCACATAAGTCGTCAGGACCTTGCGAGGACCGTGGTATATCATGGCTACGCACGAGGACGCTTCTACGCCAAAATTGTCGACCACAAACGCCGCAATCTACGGTCTCGTCCCACTACCGACCGGCAACAGCAGTAACATCAGACTCCTGGAGATTCTCAACAACAACACGAATGACGATGACGAGCCTATCTCGTGCAGCCTCCGATTGGCCTCTCTAGACGAAAAATACGTTGCGTTGTCCTACATGTGGGGCAATGAAGCCGCGAAAAAGATCATCAGTTTGAATGGACAGTCATTCATGGTCCGTCAGAATCTCTGGGACTTCCTTCGTCAGAGGCGGATGGACCAATCGCGAGACACCGCGTCAAGATACCTCTGGATCGACGCTTTGTGCATCGATCAAGCAAGCCATCTGGAAAGAAACCATCAAGTCGGTATGATGGGCCGGATCTATTCGAGGGCATTCCATGTGCTGGTATGGCTTGGAACTGAGACCGAAAGTCTTTCGCGAGCAATGGACTATTTGGCCAGCCCTGAAGCACGTTACCAGATGAAAAGACCAACAAGTTTGGTTCCTTGGTCTGACGTCTTGGAGGTTCTGGACAACAAATACTGGTCTAGAGCTTGGATCTTACAGGAATGCATTCTCGCTGCAGAACTAAAGCTACAGTGTGGGTCGAAGCGCTTGTCTACTTCGACGCTCAACTCTGTGGCACGAGTGACAAGGTATTCCCTTCCTTTGGAAATTACATCCAGATATGAGCATGTAGACGGTCCTAGTATGGCTGGAAAAGTCATGCGCGCGCGTGGAATGTGGCGCAATGGATCGATTCGCAAATTCTTTACTCCATGGCAGCCACGCATGCCTTTGCTAGGCTGTTCTGATCCACGAGACAGAATATACGCCATGATAGCTATTATGGATCCAGCTTTCCGGATAATTCCAGACTATAATATAACCGCCCACGAACTATTTTTAGATGTCGTCGATCGATGCGTAAAGAAGAACAGCCCGGTCAATGTTAAGAGAGTTGCAAAGATGCTAGCGTTAATATCTGACTCGGACCACCCCAGGGAATGGCCACGTGTTGTGCAGGATAAGTACATGGAATCTGCAATTGAAGTACCAAGTTTCCATTAGTGCAATGAATACATCACTCGACTGGCGAAGGATTTTCCGCAGAGAAATTGGTCCAAAACCTCTCTCTATAAACTATCTCCTTTTGCTTCTCATTTCCCGATTTTACTGCACCATTTTTTTCTCCCCTACTCCGAACTAAGCCCCCAAGCCTTCCATCCTGAAGCACAGCAACTTCAAGATGCGACGCCCCCATCTCTACCCAAAACACTGATCAACATCTTACGCTACTTACGCAAGCATCTCTGAACGCAACAGTTCTCCTTCCAACCCAGGACATAGAAAGGAACTACGAAACAAAGAGAGATCATGCTGACGGCAAATTAAGCAACTTTAATTGATTGATTATAGATAACGTAATGAGTATGTCCTTACGAATCTCGAATCCCGCTACCTCTAACCCCACAACAACCGATCACTTGCCTTCTGGTCAGTTTGCATAGACCTTCCACTCCACACCAACACAAGTCTCTCAACACTTTGACCTGCTTAAAAGTATTCCCACAGCATCACTCTACCAGGAACAATAGCACAGCATTACCAACCGCGCTCTGCAGAAGTCTCCTCCCAGAGACGATAAACAGCGAAGACATATTCCATTCAGACACGCACTCGCAGCCCCCTACTCTACACTCTTGGGTACTCCAATACGAGACGCAGCATAACACTACACCATTGGTCTCCAAAAAGCAGATTCACCACACACGGACGACTGGAATCGCTTTTACTTTTCTTCTCCTTGTCTTTACATGCCAGAAGTCAAACCAGTCTAAGAGCGAAGGCTCCAGATTTGCAACCAAAATTTCATATTGCAGATCTACGACCAAATCTAAAAGGAGCGAATTTCCAAACGAATGTGCTAGTCCCCGCGTCTCTGATAGTCAACCACCCCCCCTGCCAAACAAGAAAGAAACTTCCACCCCGCTCCGCCAACACGCCACGCCTTATCCCCATCGCGCGCTAGTCACCGCGCACCTAGCACTTCCCGGCATCAATCTCGCGCTGACATATGTGGTTCGGGACATCGACCGAAAACCCCACTGCAGCCACCAAAGCGGGCCGCAGCGCGCTAGCCTGAACAGCGCAGCTCTGCTTGTCCATCTTGACATCGACTTGGATGCTGTTGTTGCCGCGGTGGACGCACGAGTACTCGAGCACTTTGGTCGTGTGCTCTTTGCCGGCTGCGTTGGCGTACTGGTGGAGGGCGGCTTCGTAGTCTAAGGGGATGCGGGTTAAGATGCGGTGCTGTGGGGAAGAGAGAGGGAGGGAGGGTGAGACCTACCGCTGCATATGCTTCCCATTCTCGATTCGTCGATGTTGCGCCAGTCGAGCTTGAAGTGGTTGCCGTTGGATTGGTGGACTATCTCGCAGGCGCCGGCTTCGACGGCTGCGGAGACTGTGGCGGCGCAGGCTGCGAGGAGGGCGAGTGTGAATTTCATGGTGGACGGTTGGTGAGGTGGAATTGTTCGGTGGGAAGGAATGGTGATCTTGGGGTTGTTCTTGAAGGGCCTTGAGAGCTTGAGACTGTGGATGATTGTGGAAGTAGGGATTACATGTCGTTTTTATACTACATTGCATAGATATTGGTGTGAACTACGGGTGGACGGTACACCATTTATCGTGACTAAACGTAGGCCACTTTATATGCCAAGACTTGGTAATGCATCCTGGGTATCTAAGCGACCAAAAGACTGGTGTGCTGACGTGACGGTCGGAGCTTGGCTCTGGTGTACGACTGCAGAGTCAGCAGTTCTCGCTTAAGACTGTCTTGCGATCGTTTGAGATGGTGATTATTTTCACAGGCAGGGGGTTATCGTAAAGTCTGCTTACCTGTTCTAGGCAAAAAGATAATCAGGTGAAATGACTACATTGCGCCCAAATATCGTCACGTTCTGCCCCTGAACTACCAGTACCTTTCTCTACACTCCAAGCGCATCCAATATCGTCAGCACTCTCAACCCCCATCAGCATCAGCATCAGCACCAGCATCCAGCATCCAGCATCCAGCATCCTCACCGTGCCGTTTACCTACTTCTCGTCTCCTCAACACCAAAGCTCCACCTACAGCCCCACCCTCGAACACCAAAGCCCGAACGAGTAAGTTTGTCCCCGGATACCACTTTACCAGTTACCCAGTACTTTATAACCGTAATGAGGAATCTCTATCTCCCTTCTTATTCCGTGATGTGAGCGGGCTTGGTTACATAAAACTAAATATATCGTGTCCTGTCGTATCATAACATATCGTATTGCTATATCAACACTAACACTACCTAACACTAACACCAATGCGTATGCCCATGCCCATGCCGCAGACATGGCAAGTGTGAAGCAAGGATGGTATCTAAGTAAGCTTCCTAATAAACGCTCGCAACTAACATTACCTATGTGATTCGTAATTCGTAAACATGCACCTCTTTCCTGTCTCCGAGCCTGTTCGTTTCTTTGTTTGTACAACATTGCACTGCCATGTACCTTTCGTTTGCCTTCCACCCACACTGGATATAAAACGTCAACTTCAACGCCCAACACTGCTCCCGCCCCAATTACTCGGGCTAATACTGCTCAACTTGCTACTGATGGAGCTCTTGCTGAACCACGCGCTACTAACGACACTCCCGCCATAGCTCCCGCCGAAGCCGAACTTCCACCACTTGCCCTTGCGCTTACTCTTAATGCCGCCGCCGAGGCCCGTGGTGCCGCCCTTCTTGTCCTCGATCTTGTCTTCCCACTTGAGTTTTGTTTCCATGGCGGCGTGGATGCTGTTGATGATGAGGAACGAGGTGGAGCCGACGGCGCGGAAGAAGGCGAGGGCGGCGACGCTCCAGAGGATGAAGGTGAGGTAGATGTTGTTGGTTACTTTGCGGCCGCCGTAGGCTTCCGATACGGACATGGCGAGCACGGCGTTGCTGATCAGCCAGATGACCACCATGTAGGTGCGCACCGCGCGGTAGTAGTCTTCCTGCTGCTGCGACTCGGACATGGGCTTCTCGGGGACTTCGACGCGGTCGCGGAGGTTGCGCAGCGCTTCGTCGTACCCGGAGTCGATGTCGAGCTGCTCCGACGGCATCTCCAGCTCCACGACGTTCCCAGCCTTTGCTTTGGCGTCACCCAGGTCCGTCTTTGCGACGTTGTCGCCCTTGGTACCCCACGTGATGTCGTGCGTGTTGCAGAAGGCGTAAACCTGGAGTGTGGCGATGTAACTCGGCAGCAGCGCAAAGTACTGTGCCGACGAGGTGAACATGTGCCAGGGATCAAGGTACATGAAGGACATGAGGAAGTAGAGACCGATCGTGGTCGATGTTGAGATGATCAAGTTGGTGAAGGTGTTGTTTCCGATCGTTTTCGGCGCGTTGGAGTCCTTGAGTTGATAGACGACGATGTAGATTGAGGCGAACGTGGTGTAGGCCATGATGAGACCATACCCGATCATACTCCAGAGGAACATCTTCTTGGCTCCTTGCGGCCGATTGCCCATGGACAGGATGAATTGCATGCAGATGAGGAGCGTGCACGTGTAGCGGAGGATATAGAAGATGACCTTGCCAATGCTGTGGCCGAAGGGGTCCATTTCTGGGTCGGCAAGCGAGCCGGCGACGAAGAAGAAGGTGAGGTAGAAGTTGGCGAGCGAGAAGAAGGTGAAGAGCAGCTGCACGAATTGGTAGACGAATTCGATGTGGAGCAGGATCTTGCGCCAGATGGTGTGGTCGGTGGACCAGACCTGCTTGAAGTGGAGGAGCGAGTAGACGGCCGCGAAGAAGGCACCGTTGAGCCAACGTCGACGCTGAGATATGAACTCAGGTACCGAGTCTGGTGGTGTTAGCATATACTTTCATTTAGTGTTCTTCCAGAGCTTACCAGGCACATCCGTCTCACCAGTGGCAGCCTTGACATACTTCAAGACCCACTGCTCACTGCGCTTCGCCACGAGTTCCCAACACAGAATACGATCTTCGGCCAGGTACATGTTTGCAGTGAAGACATCGGCATCCTGACCGTGTAATGTCTCTCCCTTGAAGTACTGACTCAGCGGACCGTGTCCTGTGTGGTCATTTTGCAGCGCGTGGTATCGATACGCGGACAGCGCACCAGGCAACACGGTGATGTAGCCAAAGACCGACTCCAGCGGCTTGTCGAGGATATTTGACATTTTGTACTCGAAGTTCTGCGATGCGACCAGCGGGTTGAGGAGGCCGAGCCAGGCCTTGCCCTTGCCTGCTTTGATCTCGCCAGCAGCTCCGGCGACTGAAGAGTCGGTGTCGAACGCCTTCCACAGATGGTACAGCGCCTTGGGCCCAGGTTTTGTGCCGACGTCGAGCAGGATGCAAATGTTGGGGTTCAGGGCGCGGCCAAACGCGTTGAAGAACCAACGGTGGGAGTTCAGCTTCTTCGAGTTGGCTTCCTTCAAGCAGAAGATCATCTGGCACGGCACGATGCCCTTCTCGGCACCCTTGAATTTGAGGTCCGAGTCGAGCGAGACCTGGGTTGTGTACTCGTAGACGTGGGCCGTGACCTCGCGCTGGTTGACGTGGTTCTTGGCGATGCCCTCCTGGAAGCAGCCCATGGCGGCGATGGCATCGAGCGTGCGGGGATGGACCTTGCTGCGTCCGTCGGAGATGATGCAGACGACAATCTTCTGCCAGCCGTCCTTGCCCCAGGTGCGCGACTTCATGCGGGAGCAGAAGTGGCTGATGTTCTGCATGACGCCGTGCATGGTGCGGGTGAAGTCGATCTCGTTCTCGTTGTACATGGTGATGCAGATGAACAGCTCCGTCTCGCGCGGGTTGCCAATGTTCTGGCGCAGCTTGTAGCCGCGGTCGACAAAGTCGTCGGGGTCGCAGGTGACGGCGGTGTAGCGCATGTGGGTGAACTCGATGTCGTCGCGGCGCGGCAGGAAGCTGTAGAGGATGGTGGGGATCTTGCACTCGAGGATCAGCTCGCCGTTGATCAGACGGACCTCCTTCTTGGTCATGACGGCGTCGCGGGCGCCTCGTCGCGGCATGGCGCCCGTGGGTGCAGGGCCATAGTGCTCGTCCTTTTCGTCGACGTTGGTGTAGCCGTCTGTGTAGGTGTCGTCGGAGAGGTAGGAGCCGCGCGAGTCGAACTCCGGGCGGCGATCGTACGTCTTGCCGTCGTCGAAGGGATTGTCGTCATCGTCGTCGATGGGGATGGCCGTCATGTCGCCCACGTCTCCTCCAAAGTCCGAGTGGCGCTGGGCGAACAGTGGCTGGGGGGGCAGCGGCCTCCTAGGGCTGCCTGGCCGTGTTGGACTCCCCGGGCGCGGGCTGCCATCGAGCGTCTCGGGCTCGTACTGTGTCGAGGCGGGGGGTCGGGCGTAGTCGAACGAGGTGCGCGTGGGCGAGTACGGGCGGTCGGGCGACAGTGGCCGGCGGTAGGGCTGGTAGGGCGGGGAGGAGCCGTCGAGGGGCGGGGGCATGTTGGGCGCCGTGTCGAGCAGCGAGTGCGAGCGCGAGGGGCCCGACACGGACGAGGCGGTCGGGTGGTATGCGCGCGAGGAGGGCTCCGTTGGTCTGCGGAGGAGTTGCATTGGTAAGCCATGATCGTGCGGCGCCAGCTTCGGCTTGTGCGTGTAGAGAGAGTCGCTGAGGCGCGTCTTGAGCGTCTTGCGCCGTGGCATCGCTGGCTGGTGTGGCGGTGCGTGTGCAGTCGACGTCGAGCTCAGCGCATCGCCGGCCTCGCGCAGGAAGTCGACGATGTCTGCCTCGGCCGTCTTCTGCTTGCCTGCCTCGGACGGCGTCATGCCTCCACCCAGCGCCGCCGCGGTGCTGTTCGCGCCCGACATGAAGTCTGAAGCCTCGTCGAACGAGCGTCTTCTGAGGAAAAGAGAATTGGCACGTCAATCGCACGTGTGGAATCGAGGAATGCGCAGTGAAGGAGAAGTGACGTGACGTGACGTGACGTGATGTGACAGGACATGAAAACAACAAAGACGGCACTCACTGGTAACTATCCTCGACGTTTGTCAACAAGCGCATTGTTGAGCTCCCTTGCATCGCCGGCAACAGCTCATCCTCGTCGTATGCAGGTGGCCGTTGATAGCGTCCGCCATCCGGCGTCGTGGGCCGGTCCATGCTGGCGACGACCGTCGCTGTGTAACGCACGAAAAGACAATCAACTGACGTGCGAAAAGACAAAAAGACAACAGATTCAACGATAGCAGCAGTCGCGTTGGGTAACAATGGAGATGCGCCGAAGATTGGGTACGAAGCAGTCTCGAAATGGGTGGGACTGCGCTCTTAGGGCGGCGTGTGCAGTGCGGACGCGCCAAAGTCGTGGGGTTGCCTGTTTGCGTCTTGGTTCGTTTCCCCAGCAACGGCCCAGCGCCAGCCCAGCACGACCCACTCTGCGTGGCTTAGCCCGGCGACAACTCACACCTAATTTGGACGCCCAAGGCTGATCCTCTTCTCGCCGTGCAGCCAGTCTGCTGTAGTACTCGCGCTGGTGCTACCGCTGGTGTACACGTCTGAAACACTACACGCCGCCGCCCATTGGGCTCTCACGTTGCCATGCTGCAGGTACACTTGTTGCAAACTAGACTCCACTTCTGCCCTACCATACAAGCACGCCCTTGAAATACGCTTCAACACCAACAAACCCCTCCTCGTCCAGCGACTCAATATGAGCCACGTGCTGGTCTGGCCTCGCCACCACCACACACCCAGTTTCCTTGTCCACGCCGTAGTTCTTGTACGCGTCGCCAGAGCCCTCATGGTAGCTGACGTCGTCCACATATACCGAATCGTAGTCCCACCCCAACTTGCTGTCGAACGGATGCAGCACGTCTGGAAAGTCGCGCAGCAGTTCCACCTCGGTGCGCTTCGCTGCGTGGCACGTGAGGAGCGCAATGTCTTTGTGCACGTGCGGCGCGAGGAAGCTGGATGAGGTCAAGTGCTGACAAAACACCTTCAACCGTGCCTGCTGCTGAGGATCGACCACATTGCCTGCAAACACAATGATGCGGAATCGTCCGTCGCTCCTCAGCTTCTGCTGGAAATCCCACGGCCGTGCGTCTGATTGATTCAGGACCTTGTAGTTGGGGAACCGCATGCCGAGCTTGACGTTGGACGCCAGCTCCTGTCTCCCAACCACCTTCTGGTGATGTGAAGACGACACGTCTGTGCCATCTCCTTGGTCTGCAGAGCTACCCGGCTTCGCAACAAGCATGCTCGTGCCGTAGTCCACCGACAGCCCAGAGGCAAACATGTTGCCGTCCAAGAACGCCTGCTTGAAGTCTTCCATGTTGACACCCTCTTCGTCCATGACGTCCTTGGCCGGTCGACCAGAGAAGAGGCGTGAGAATTTGTGGTCGAACGCGATCAGATCCTGCGCAATCCTACGCCGCTCTGACTGATATGTCTTCAAGATGGAAGGCTGCGCGATGCCTTTGACGACGAGACCCAGCTTCCACCCCAGGTTGTACGAGTCATGCATGCTGACGTTCATCCCCTGGCCGGCTGTGTACTAGTCAGTTATCTCGGATAGATACTACTAGGGACGCCTACATACCTTTCGGTGAGTGCGTGTGCACCGCGTCGCCGGTCAAAAACACGCGTTGGTTGTGGTCAAAGTTGGTACCGACTCGCTGGCCGATCTGGTACGCAGTAAACCAGTCACAGTACTGGTACGTCAACGAATACGGCGCGATGATCTTCTGAGCAGCTGTGATGATAGTCTCAGGCGTGATCTTCGAACGGTCCGCGCGACCTGACGCGTCTGGCTTGATCTCCGTAAGCTGAATGTACAACCGCACAAGCTTCTTCTCACGAGGGATGACCATCATCGACCCAGATGACGCGCTGTGTATGGCGCAGCGGTTGCGGATATCGGGGAAGTCGGTGATGGGTACGATGTCCAGAACGCCCCAGATGAAGTCTGTCGGTTCGCCCTCGAGCTGGAATCCAAGCTGTCTCCTTGTCCAGCTATGCGCACCATCGCAGCCGACCACGTACTTCGCCCTGACAGTCTCCGAACCACCCTTGTTCTCTCTCCCCTTCTTGATCAGATCGTCTGTGTCGTCCTCCGCCAGATTGCTCCTGAACAGTCCATCATTGACTTTCTGCCCGTTCGCCTGGGCTGGCGCGGCCTCATCGTCCGTCAGATACCTCAATTGCACCTTGACGGGGTAGTTGTCCGCTGAGTGGTCATTGGAGCTCTGCTCATCAATCTCCAACGACTCAGGAAGCACGGCTCTCTCCACCCTCAACTGATCCTTCGAATGCTTCTTGATATGGTCCAGGAAGAACCTCTCAATCCTGCCCTGGTGCAGCACAATCTGACAAAACCTGCTCAACCCCGGCGGCATATCAGGCACACGATCACTCCGCCTGAGCACACCGTCTTCGCCAGGGTTCCACATGCACATTTCGATCATGTGGTTCGCTTCCTTCCACGCGCGGTCTGCGAACCCGAAGCTGTCGAAGATCTCCAGACTGCGCAGCTGTAGGCCGTCGGCTTGGCCGGCGTAGATCTTGGTGCTGCGCTTGTCGACGATGCGGGCTGAGATGCCCATGCGCGCCATCCACGTCGCCATCATCATGCTGTGGGGATGTCAGTACTGAGTAGCTTCCACAATTGCTCCACGATTTCGCTCACCCAGCCGGCCCTGCTCCAATGATGAGACTACCATCTGTCAGTAACACTCTTCTCCAACTTAAGCAATACATACACATCGCACTTCGACTCTGGAGAGTCAACGACAGCCATGACAGCGGTTCAATCAAGCAGAAGACGGTCCGAAAAGCCAGCCCACAGCAACAATGACAACAAGTGAGATAGCAAAGATAGCAGTCGAAGCATCAACAGCCGCTTCAACAACCACCACCCGCGACGCGCTCGTTATATACATCTTGCACGCCATGTCGCTATCTCCGTGCGCGCTCCACTCGGAGGTGCTGGAACTACGGTGGATCAGGTCAAGCGGAGCACCCGCGTGCTGTTACCCCACAACAAGCCAAGCTCCTACCGGCCTATGTGACGCAGACACTATCTCCCGGGCGCTTTGATTGGTGGTTGGGCCGAGTAGTGTGGTTACGCTCGCGTTTGTCAGGTGTTTGTTAAGCAAGCAGGGGTCGGGTGGTGGGCGATTGAGATCAGGAAGCCCCGCTGAGGTTTCGATCTGTACCCTGACAATCTTTTGTCTGTGTGGAGACGTCAATTGAGACAAGTTGTTGTTGTGCTTTTTGTTCATCGTCCACCGTGACAAATTTCGAGGATGGCTCTTCTGTATTGTGAACCATGACGCACGCGCTGCATCAGTGAACTCGACGTCATCGTCTGTAGTTGACAAATTGTAGCCATGTCGAAAAGATCAAAAGGCTTTGTATGGAACTTCATTATTCTCACTTACAATCGACTTCTTCTCCATACACAATGTCATCTTCAAACTACAGCTTCAAAACCGCGCTCGTCACCGGTGGCGGCGGCGGCATCGGCAAGGCCCTTGCCCAGCAACTGATCAAAGACGGCAAGAAAGTCATCATCGCAGGACGCACAGAATCGAAGCTGCAGGACTCAGCAAAGGAAATCGGCGCGACAGCCTACTACGTCCTCGACACGGGCGCCGTCTCCTCGATTCCCTCGTTCGTGGAAAAGCTTACCAAGGAGCACCCCGACCTCGACTGCCTGATTAACAACGCAGGCGTGCAGCGGCCCCTGGACGTAAACAAAATGCAGGCCACCGAGTTTCTAGAAAAAGCCGACCAGGAGCTCGATATCAACATCCGCGGGCCCATGCACCTCGCTCTGCACCTGCTGCCACACCTGAAAACCAAGCCTAACGCACTCATCGTCAACGTGTCCTCGGTGCTAGGCTTCGTGCCCTTCTCCATCATCAACCCCGTCTACAACGGGACAAAAGCGTGGATGCACTTCTGGAGCATGGCGCTGCGGGCGCAGCTCAAAGACTCCAAGGTCAGGGTTGTGGAGATTGCGCCGCCGACTGTTGCGACGGATTTGCACCGGGAGAGAGAGGATCCGGATGATAACAAGAAGGAGAAGAATAAGCAGGCGCTGGGTGTTGATGAGTTTGTGGACGAGGTGGTGGGGAAGTGGAAGGACGGGAGGGAGATGATTGCGGCGGGGATGGCGAATGATATTGTGGACAGCTGGGAGGGGAGTATGGGGAGCGTGTTTGAGAAGATGACTTGATTGTGGTTGAATTGAGGATAATCAGTAATGAATAAACTTTAATTCGTTGTGAAAAGTCGCCCATGCGTCAGTCATGTGCAGACGCGCCGTGAGAACGCATCTAAGCACGAGCCACCTTGACGTTGGTGTTGGTGTTGTTTACATCCCACTTCCCGTCTTCGCGAACAAGCAACACTCGCAGCTTCCCGTTACTTTTCGGTGCAACGTCTCCACCACGAACAAAAATGGCGCCTCGCAATGCGCTCGCCAATATCTCCTTCACCGTCGACTCGGCCTCGGAAGACGACATGACCCACGACGAGCTCAACGCAATGCCCACGCCCGACTCCAACACGGAAAACAAAGCGCCGGCGCGCAAGGCGCGGGGGAAGGCTGCGCTGCCGGCTAGAAGCGCGCCTGCGGCTAAGGCGACTGCGAGGGGGAGGCCTGCGACGCGTGTAGCTGAAGCTAAAAAGGACGACGGCGTGAAGAAAGCGCCGGTAAAGGCTGGTCGCAAGGCGGCAGCTGGGCGCAAGAACGGCGCAGGGAGCGAGGGAGAGGAAGAAGAAGTAGACGAGCTTGACGAAGACGATGTTACTGAGGCGATTGAGCCTGTGAAGCCTGCTAAGAGAGGGCGGCCGGCGAAGGCGAAGAAAGTGCAGGAAGAGGAGCCCGTGGAGGAAGAGCCCGCGCCTGCGAAGAGAGGGCGCAAAGCAGCGGCAAAAGAGCCTGTGGTGAAGAAGGAGGCCAAGACGAAGACAACCGCAAAGTCACGGACGACCAAGCGTGGCGCAGACACTGAAGCAGAGCCGGAAGCGTTCACGATCCCCGAGACACAGCCGGAGCAGGATGCAGATGCTATGGATGTGGAGGACTCGATAGAGATTGAGGAGATACCCGAGAGCATGCCGCCTCCACCACGACCGTCGGCGCGACGCACAGCTGCGAGCAGGACACGGCAGTCCTCAGCTGGTGCGCGGCGAGCGGGGAGCGTGTCAGACACGGAGCGCGATCCAGCCCTGCGGCGGAAAGTGGGCGATCTTAGCAAGAAGCTAGAAGCCATGACGGCGCGGTACGAGACGCTCAAGGATGCTGCGACGTCAGGCAAGGAATCGAGCTTTGAGCAGCTGCGGAAGCGGACAGAGCAGGCCGCGAGAGGTGAGTTTGGGTAGTCCATTAACTCAACACCACTAACACTTTCCCAGACCAAGACGCCGTAATCAAGGCCCTCAAGCAACAGGTCTCAGACCTGCAAACTCGCACCGCCGAAATCACAACAAGAAACAAGGAAATCACATCCCTCACCAAAACCAACGCCACCCTAACCGCCGAAGTCAAGAAACTCGCCGACTTACTCAACACAGCACAGAAGGAAAACACAACCCTTAACACCAAACTCGCCGCCGCGCGCTCCTCGACACAGCAGGAGAGCAAGATCCCCGGTAGCGCCATGAAACCGCGCTCCACGGGCGTCGTGCTCCCCGGCAGCGCCGAAGCCGCAAAGGACGCAATGCTGCAGAAGCAGAAGGTGGAGATGTACTGTGACCTGACGAATCTTGTCATCGTGGCCGTCAAAAAGAACGAGGATGACGAGGATGTCTATGATTGTTTGCAGACGGGGAGGAATGGGAGTATGTACCTCACTCATCTTTCACCCACCTATCCCACTCCTTTCCTTTCCACCCCACCCATTCAATCGAAGTTTAACACCACACTAACAATCGCAGCACTCCACTTCCACCTCACCATCACCTCAGGCAGCGAATCCTACGCCGACACGGAATTCGTCTACCAGCCCTTACTGGACGAGCAGCGCGATAGAGAATTACTCGACCTCCTGCCTGATTATTTGACAGAGGAGATTTGCTTCCCGAGAGCGCATGCCGCGAGGTTCTTTAGCAAGGTTGTGGATTCGATGAGTAAGCGGATCGTGCTGGAGGAGGATGAGTGAGGGAGTGAGTGGGATGTTTTGTTCTTTTCGCGGGTTGGGATGGAAGGGTTACGGCGGGTATGGCGTCTAGGAGTCTGTGTTGTGAGGTGCTGGTGCTGGGTGTTTTTCTTGTTTTGTTTGCGTTGGCGTGATACCTGGTGCTGGTGCTGCTCATGTTATTGCAATATCACCTTATCCTGCATTTACTGCACAACACCTCACAACACAACACACAAAGACAACGCTGCTTGTACTCCTGACTCTCAACTCTTCATTCTCTCATTGCAATACGATGCAACGCAACCTATTGGTACAATCGCCGTATCTACATCTTCCCACATCCACTACACTTGCATGTGAACGACCAATCTACTGCTTTCCAGCGACCTTCTCCTCAGCCTTCTGGACAAAGTTCCTATCTCGCATTAGCCTCATCTCCTCTCTCCATATCTCTCTCTGATGTAGAGGACGTACTTGACGAAGCTCTCCTCATCCTTGCTCTTGGCGTTGATCGGCGGCTGCGTCTTGTCGACCTTCTCGCCGCCGGACAGCGAGAATGCGGCGAGGGAGAAGGTGGTGGCCAGCGTGGCGATCGCGAGCTAGGGCGTGGTGTTAGCATGGGCACGGTAGCTGGTTTGCGGGCGCGGGCGGGTGGTGGGCGGGCGCTGCGAGGCGGTGGAGATGCGGGTCGAGCGCCCTGCTGAGCGCGGACGGGAACTGCGCGAGGCAAGCACAAGGGTGTTGTGCTTGGCTGGACTCGTGATGGGTGTAGAGCTCCCGCGAACTTTTTTCGCAAGGAACGTCGAGGGGAACGTACAACGTGCGATCCGACCTGGCGGCCGGCGATAGTGTACATAGCAACCATTTTGGCGGTGGGGGATGTGCGGCGGGGTGAGGCGAGGGGTGGTGATGGCGCAATGGATGGACGGGGTGGGCGTTGGGGAGCGGAGAGCTGTTGATGGATGTCGGGTTGGGTGCTTAGGTAAGTGTGGCGGTGCATGTGGCTGACGAGCTGGTGTGGCTGAGGAACGAACCTCGGAGCTTGGACGGGTCGCATGACGTCGCGGGTAGGCAACTGTGATTGAACGCGGACGAGTCTCCGATTGTGTTTAACCTCCCTGTGTTTCTCTTTTCTTTTGTTTTCCTGCTTGTATAGACATCACTCGAAGAGAAGGACACATCACCCACAATGGCAAAGGACGACAAGACAATCGTAGAGGTAGATGGCGTCGAGCGCCTGCGCAAGGAAGCACGACCAGACTTCTCTGTCCCCCCGCCGCGCAAGCAGCTGCCCAAGGACATCATGGACAAGCTGGATGACGAGGGCGTGTGGGATTCAATCTCAGACGGAAGGTAAAACCCCCCGTGCTCCAGACGCAAACACAATGCCCACTGAACCACCACAGAGCAGAAGATACCACCGACACCTCGATCCGTTATGCCGCCTACGCAACACGCATCCGCACTATCATGCTCTCCGCCCATCGCTATGTAGCCTACACGTCTGACATCGGCGAGTCCTTCCGGCCCATCGCCCACCCCTACCTGGTCAAAGGCGCGTACGGCGTCTCGTGGCTGTACCTGACTGGCGATGTTGCGCACGAAGGCTACAAGGCCTACGTCCGCAACCAAAAGGTCCTGCATCCTGAGAACTACGCCGAAAATCCCGCCCAGATCAACGAGCAGGCCAAGGAGAACAGGGACATGGCGGCAACTGGACGCGCGACTGGTGTTGTGGGTCATGTGCAGCAGCTTGCGCAGAAGGCGACGAGCACCGAGGGCGTGAAGTTCGGTGGCCAGGGCAGTGTGTTGACTGGTGGGGAGGTTGTCGCTGGGCGGATACCAGCGATTGAGGATTACAGGGCTGTTATGGCGCAGAGGGCTATCTTCCAGGCCGTCGCCTCGATGGGTCTGCCTGCGTTCACAATCCACAGTATCGTGAGATACTCCGGCCGAGCGCTCAAGGACGCCAAGAACAAGACGTTGCGGACGTGGGGTCCCATTGGCGTAGGTTGATCTTTCTTACACTCAAAATGGCATGCTAACATCGCACAGCTCGGTCTCGCTGCCGTCCCCTTCCTGCCGTACATGTTCGACGAGCCAGTCGAGCACGCGACCGAGTGGCTGTTCTACAACGGCTTCAAGCTCGTTGGTGGCGAGAAGGCGGTCGAGGGGCGTCCTGTGACTGGCGCGAAGGAGCTAAGGAAGGAGGAAAGTCAGGCGGGGAGGCTGAAGGAGTTGTAGGTGCGATGTGTAAACAGCAGGTATGTGGGATGAAGAATTATTTTGGTTGATTGCGCTGATTGTTTTAGTACGCGAAGTTGATGATATATTTCTACTCAGTGTTTGAATGTGTATAATTAAAGTACCTCCATCGGTTCAATGTCAATGATCATTTGGATGGCGTCAGGATGCAATGTTTCCGATTCGTTTCATCCATGTTCAAGTCGCTCAACATCATGCCACATCTTCAAGTCCGATCTGGAGCAAGTATTCACGCTATTGCAGGTCGCTGACTCGATCATCAGACTATCATTTGACGGCCGCCAAGTAGACCGTGAACAAACGATGTGTTCACATTTGAATGATTACCTTCACGTACAACACACCTCATGGAGTCACAAACCCTACACCTCGCTCTCACAACGCTGCTAGAGCCATTCACCACAGAATCTATACGCACATAAAGCATCCAATCCCCCATACTACAGGCCCTCCAACACAAGCACCCAACCAAACACAACCAAACCCACTAACAACCCCACAAAAGCAACACCCCCCACCACAATGTGCGAATGGAAATACTTCACCGGCAGCGCCTGCGCGCACCGCCCGGAAGCAGCTCCCAACGGGCTCCCGCGCCCTGTCTCCGAAAAAAAATTCATGCAACACGGCGTCTGGAACATCGTCCTCTGCCGCGCCTACTACGCCCGCGAAGCCACCACTGGCGGCACCACCTTACCCTGTCCCGTAGCCCCGAAACCTGATTACTGGCGCATGACGGCTGATATGTACGACTACGGGTATGAGTTGGTTGAGGAGGGGCGGTTTGAGGATGGGAGTCCGGATTGGAGGTGTCCGAGGTGTAGGGGTATCGAGCCGCAGAGTAGGACTGGGAGGAGGGCGGCTAGGCCTAGGGTGCCGGACTGGAATAAGGGAGCGTAGGGATGGGGCGCTCGGGGGGTGGGCTTGAGTGTCCGCGTCACGTGCATTGGATGGAGGGAGATGGAATTCTGTGGAGCTGGTGGTTCTCAACAGTATGGAAACTGTTGATGTGCTGGTGAGGTGACTGCGGGACTCAACCCCGGACAGAAATCCCTTCTCTTCGCATCCATCGCTTGACAACCCCTGTTAAGCAACTCACAATTCCTCCGCACTAAACCTCGCACACTTCACCGCCACCACGAAGCCACTTCTCAGCTTTCCCTACAAACTCAGCTCAAAACCGCATCACCTTCCTTTCTTTCTTTTTCTCCATCCATGCATCACATCGTTGATCATCCACGGATCCTGACACTTGGTCTGCGTACTAGATACTATTCCGTTGGATGCACTGACGCACTGAATTTTATTGTACGAACCATCTTCATCCACATCCTCATCACTACACCGACGTCGACGCTGGCGTAGCGTTGCAACACCTATTCCCCGTCTTTTTTACAAGTCACGAGTCCTAGCGTTTGGATAGCTTGGTAGTTAGAGATTGGTGCCCTGAGTTGGGTCTGGTTCAGAGGAATGATTTATTCCCGTTCTTGGCACATCTAGGAAGCGCCCGTTCACCCATGACTTGGTGGCTTTTTGGCAGAAGGTGGGGCTTTGGGGAGATGGGGTGCATGGTGTTTGTGGGTGAGTGTCTGGATGTGCTTATGGGGATGAGAGACGGGGAGCTCGTTGTCGTTTTTGTTTTGGTTGGGGGCTGTGAGATGGAGGTTGTGGATGGAGGTATGCTTTCGGCTGTTCAATTGATTTCTGGTTTTCGGAAAGGGGTGGGCGCAGTTGGGGTACGATTTGCTTGATCTATCGTCTGTGTTGATTCTGTGGCTGCGTTGGGAGTGCGTAGGTAAGTGTGACCACTTGTAAAGACAGTTCACGAAGATTTGAGGGAGAATTCGAAGCGGTGATGTTATGGTGTAGTTTTGTCACGCTATGTGAGCATACATCTAAGGAGGCAGGCGGACTGAGCGTGGTCATAGAGTTGTACTGCCTGGCCGTTTGTCACAATCATGACTATGGCTGAGACGGGTATCGTGAAGATTTGTACCGTGTAGAGCTAGGAAAGTGGTGTGGCTCAGAAGAAAGCTTCTATGGAGTCAGCCTGTCTTTCCAATACGCCCTTCGCCGTTGCAAGTTTGCGTATTGCATCGGCATTTAGGTATTCGTCGAGAGACCATTTTTCACGTAAGATCTTGACCGGGTTTAGTATTGTCTTCCCTCCCGAGCTTGTTGCCAATGACGTCCTTTGAATCAACAAACTGTATGTATAGATTTCATAAATTGTGCCTGTTTTATACTGCAAAGATGATTCGGATTCTCAGATGCTTCTCCGCTGTTAAAGACTGCATTCGAGTTGCAAATACCCTTACACGATAGTCGAGCCTCGGTATTTCGATGATTGCCTGCCGGAGATACAACACTCGACTTGTCAATGAGGCTCGCCGTTAGTGTATAAATCAAATTCTGCCAATGACATCACACCGACGTACTTCACCTTAACGCAACCTTGACCACTTCAACTCCCTCAAATTCAATCCAGACGATCGCGACAGCTCAACAAATAACCAAATAGAACGCCCAAGAAGCGCAGAATGACAATTTGCCATCCCAATC
This sequence comes from Ascochyta clinopodiicola, assembly GCA_027946445.1. Taxonomy (NCBI): domain Eukaryota; kingdom Fungi; phylum Ascomycota; class Dothideomycetes; order Pleosporales; family Didymellaceae; genus Ascochyta; species Ascochyta clinopodiicola. The sequence goes on along the minus strand of JAPEUW010000132.1, from coordinate 54,448 downwards.
CAGTGTCGCTAAGCTTTCGCAGCGGCGCCCGAGAGGCTTGACCGATGTTCCCCGTTCACTAGATCTGCACTGACTGGGGAGCGTGACTGTGATTCGCACACTTCGTTGGAGAAGGCATCCCGCAAGATCCGTAGGTTCGAGGCTACTACGGGTAGTGACTTCACCTTATGTCATTGTTTGCGGAGAGGAAGAGATGGGTCTTTGTGCTTTAAATGATTCAACTGCTTCTGTTCGCGCTCTTTACGCCAAGTTCTCTCAAGTCGCTACCTCTCTCGTTTCCGAATATCCGGTTTCCCATTGAAGGTCCTTCTCCTCGACCGTTACAGTGACTCGCGCACCATGTCTGAAGAAGGCGAGCACAAGACGCTGGCACCGCCCAAGATGACCTCCGTAGTCGACGCCCACACGCCAGTCGAAACACTCCGCCTCGCCGAACAGGCTGGCGTTGCGAAAGCGAACCTCAGTTGGCTCGACCTTATCATAAAGTCGTTTCTAGGCGGTGTCTTCATCTCCCTCGGGGCTGCCTTCGATTTAGTCGTTGCCGGTGGTTCACCAGGACTTCGCGCCAGTAACCCAGCAATTGCAACCATGCTCGCTGCGTTCGTTTTCCCCATTGGATTCGTCATTATCATCCTGTTCAACGTCGAGCTGTGCACAAGCAACATGTTCGTCATGGCATACTCAACACTGCGCCGTCGAACCACCGTCTACGATCTACTCAAAAACTGGATCGTGAGCTACGTCTTCAACATCGCGGGATGTCTGTTTTACGCGGGTGTGCTATGCTACTGGTCCGACACACTATCGTCGAGTGCGCAGAAGGACTACGCTGCGACCCAGGCCAACGGCCGCGTCAACGTCAATTGGGGATACAACCTGACTCGGGGTATCATGTGCAACTGGCTTGTGGCTATTGCATTCATATTTGCTACGGAGGCACGCGACTTGCTCTCCAAGATCGTCGGCATCTGGATCGCCATCTGGACGTTTGTGGCTATGGGGTACCAGCATTCCATCGCGAACTATCTCTTGGTTCCTATTGGCATGTTCTACGGGACTGAATTTAATGTTGGTAAATTCATCTGGGCGAGCTGTATCCCGGTAACCATCGGTAATATCATCGGTGGCGCATTCTTCGGCGCCTTTGCTATGTGGATGGTGTATGGTCGCCACGAGCTGTCTGTGAAGGAGCTTGAGAGGCAAGAGAGCTACGCTGACAGGGTATGAAAGCGGTATAGTGGTGCTGGTAGTGTATTTGAATTTGTATTTGCTGCATTTTAGCGCTGGACAGGTTCGTTGTTTAGTCTGATCATATTTGCTTAAATTTCGACCTGCAATGTATACAACTTACGCTCCATGACTATTTGAGAATTAGACATGTATCAGTATGGATTAGTGAGCACCACACGGCCAAGTAGGATGAATTTGGGCGAGCCTCACAGTGAACCGGCGTAACACAATTGCCAGAGCTCCTTACTCGACTCTTTCTCAGGTTTTGGTGTCCCGAGGGGGTGTGCAATGCGGTAGAAGACAGACTTGGTTTGGATACACTCAATTTTCAGGAGTCGTTTTCACAGCTTCATGGCGAAGACTTGCTCGGCGCAATCCCTCGCCCAATCCGTTCTTGTCTATACAAGACACCTAGCAGTATGCGCGGCTACGTGTTGCGTAACACGAACGTTGTTTCGAATGCAGTGGAGATAGATTTCACATGCAAGAATGGACTTGAAAGGTTTGTGACTAGTGGGCTTGTATTCTGTCTGATCCTTCGACGCCAAGCGGCTTCCGCAGGACTTCATTTCAGACTCAACACCAACCGCCACTGTGCACTAGTCTTCTCCGAGTTTGTCTCACTCTCCGCACTTCGCTCCAGTAGCGGGCGCAAGACGTAACATCCACGTGCAAGGCTTTGGTAGGTTTGCAAACAGCGCTGGCTCAAAGCCTGGTGTTGTGTCTGAGATGCAAAAGGCAACATAACTCGATCTACTGGCTAGAGGTCAAACAACAGGCATACGTGAATCAGTATACCATGAATCGCACGCAGTAAAAGCCAGAATACAAACCTTGAGCTGGCACCAAACCGTCTTGGTGGCCCAAGGCATCGATCACCAACCAACACCGCCACCTGTAAAATGACGTCATTGTGTTCCGAGCGCATCTGGTTAGATTGGAGATCGATCTCGAGCACTCTGCTGCAGGGTTTGGCAGCCAGATCCGCTTGTAACCTATCAGCTTGCACCATTGCCAACATCGCTAAATTGGCGATTCGACAGGAGAAAATGCTCCGGTCGAAGCCTTTGGTGTGGGCAATTCAGGGCAAAATTGGATCTAGGAGCATCCGGCCAGCGTCTAGTGCCACATGGTCGAAACCGCCAATTTTCACGCGTTTACCTAGTTTATCCACCTCCACCTGACATTCCCGCTTCATCCCCACGTCGATCTTCCACATATCCTTACTACAGCGTCGGAACCACTGGACTCTTGCTCATCTAAATGTTTTGAAACACGCAGAATTGGGATCCTTGGACTGGGGCCGGTATGTTACCAGTCTCGAAGGCTTTGCAGTCATCGTCGCTAGACCTGGTGTCCCTGGAATTAGATCCTACGCCGACATTTGTTATCAAAACCGGACAGGAGATACTCCAGTTTGAGTTCGTCTTTTGCAACGCGGCGTTTCGGCGTGGCGGATACCGAGCACGTGTGGAGGATTGTGACAGAGCAGCGTTACTGTTCAGATCATGGGCGCAAGCTCTTGGAGACTACAAACCGCAGCAAGATTTCCATGAAAAGAGGTGGACGTCACAAGAAGCAGGACCAAGCTTAGCATGGAAGATTATACGAGCAACAGAAGCTTCGCCCGAACATGAGTCAAGCAGCGATGCTATCGCCCCAGACGCAACGAAGGAGGCAATAGTCAAGCCTGACGTCGGACACTGGGGCCGCGTCTACCTTCGGTCAAAAGAGGAGACTGTGCAAGAGATGGAAGCCAACAAGTCGGCGTTGCTCCAGACACTACCTCGGACCAACCTCACCGCACGATGGGAGGGACTTCAGACTATGATGGAAATGTCGGATGTGGGGGTTTTCGAGTACAATGCAGAAGGGAAGTTGATCCATGCTAACGAGGCTTGGTATCGATTGTCTTCGCATCCGCGGAATCTACCGACTCACGTTGACTTCTCGTTCATGGATCTCGTCTATCCTGAAGATCAGGGTTTAGTCATGTCCATGTGGAATAACTTGGCGTCTGGCAATGCAGTGACATTCGAGATGAGATGGAAAGCGGCGCCGGGCTCTGACGCTGCAGCACAATGGGTACTTTCGGCTTGCGTACCGGTGTTTGATGAAGAAGGAACACTAATCAGCATTGCTGGGAACACGATCGATATCATGGCACAGAAGAGATCTCAAGAAGTCGCACAGGCTCGCGTGGAAGCGCTAGAACAGGCTCGATTATCAGAGCAGAAGTTTGCGAGATTCGCACAGCTGTCTCCTATTGCCATTTACATCTTCGTCCCCGAACAAGGTACGTCTCCAAGTAGCGGGTTCAGGGAGTTATTAACAACATCAAGGCATGAATTACGTCAATGACCAATTTTTTGAGCTTACTGGGCATTCGCGAAAGCCACTCGATAAATTCGAATGGTTCGGGCTTGTCGCCGAAGAGGACCTGAAAAGGGTGGAAGACGACTGGGAGCAGATGTTGGCTGGTCAGAAATCAGATGGCGTTCAATTCCGACTGAAAAAAACTTGGGTGAACCAAGACGGTATCGTCTCAAACATCTGGGTTCAAAGCTCGAATCATCCAGAGGTCGACAAAAGCGGGAAGGTTCTCAGTAAGCTGCATGCACGTAGTGCCAACTCCCAGAGACTGACATGTTCTAGGTATTTTGGGTACTCTTTTTGACATTTCTGTAAGAGCTAGTAACCTGGCAGTGAGACTGTAGAGCTGACGAGCATAGCAATTCAAATGGGCAGAGACGGTGCAGAGACAACGAACGGAAGAAGCTCTGGAAGCAAAACGACAACAGGAGAAGTAAGGTTTCGACGATCAAGCGTCGCCGTGGTAGTAAGGCTAACTTTCAGTAGTTTCATTGACATGACATCTCACGAGCTTCGCAACCCGTTGTCCGCCGTAGTGCAATGCGCCGATTCTGTCATTGCATCTTTGCAAGGACTGCCACTCCATGGCGCAAATACTTCTACCGCTGACCTAGACTTTGGAAGGATCCGCGAAGAGATTGTGACCAGTATCGACTCACTGCAAACTATCGTCTCTTGTTCGCTACATCAAAAGCGCGTGATTGACGACGTTCTCACATTGTCGAAGCTGGATTCGAACCTTATTTTAATAACACCAGTGCGAGTTCAGTCCGCCGTAGTTGTCTCCGAAGCCCTGAAGATGTTTGATGTGGAATGCAACCAGATGGACATCAAGCTTGAATTTCGGAAAGATCCGACATTTGAAGGCTACGAGTGGGTTATGTTGGATCCATCCCGACTGCTTCAGGTCTTGATTAATTTACTGTGAGTGGCTGTCGCCAAGCTCGAGACGCTCACTGACATGCCACAGTACGAACGCAATTAAGTTTACTAAGGATCGACAGTCTCGACGAATTACCGTCACGCTAGGCGCCTCTTTAACGCGACCGCCTAAAGTCTGGGACGCAATTAATTTCACTCATTCCGGACAAAATCCGGAAAGATTGACTGAGGGTCCCGAATGGGGTGACGGACAGCCGGCCTACTTGTGGCTGAAAGTTGAAGACACGGGCTGCGGTATGACGACCGACGAACAGCAAAAGCTGTTCTCGAGGTTTAGTCAGGCCACACCCCGTACGCATGTAAAGTACGGAGGATCAGGCTTGGGACTGTTCATTTCGAAATCCCTTGCAACGCTCCAAGGTGGTGCAATTGGTGTAGCATCCGATCCAGATATCGGATCTACATTCGCGTTCTTTGTCAGTACACGCAAAGCTAAGCCGCCTGCTGGCCAGCCATTGCGAATTCGCTCTGGACTGCAGCGCACAATGTCGACCGAGAACGCCATGAAAAATGTGAAACTTAGCATTTTGATTGTCGAAGACAACCTAGTCAATCAAAAGGTGCTCAAGAAACAGCTGGCCAAGTTTGGCTGGACTATAAGCGTTGCTGGTGATGGACAACAAGCGCTCGACTGGCTTAAGGGTAGTGTTTACTGGCGGGGCACTCCCAGAAACAACCACGACACCACTACTGAAGAGGAGGAAGCCGAGTACTTCACTACACCCAGGCAGCATGATATCGACCTAATACTCATGGATATCGAGATGCCGGTCATGGATGGGCTTACATGCGCGCAAAGAATCCGCGAATACGAAGCGAAAGGCCTGCTCGCTCCGCCACTCAAACAACATCCGGGTTTAATTCGACAACTAACGGCATCGTCTGTTAACCCAATTTCATCATTCCATATATCGGAAACGTCGTTGCCATCAGAAGCGAACACGCGGCTTCCAATTCTGGCTGTCAGTGCCAATGCGCGTATGGAACAGGTAGAGCAGGCGCTGGCCGCAGGCATGGACGATGCCATCTCCAAGCCATTCAGGATACCAGAGCTGTGGCCCAAGATACAGACCCTCGTCAAGAGGCTCAGTGAGCAGAGTGTGGATGTAACATGATGATTGCAACAACTGATGTCGAAGGATTGACGCATCTAAGAAAATACGCGTTGCTTGCCTAATTTAAGTGATACATCTCTGCATAACGAGAAACTGATGATATATTGGACAGGTACTCGCTGTATAGGGTTCCTTGTTGAATGGCCGAGAGATGAATTTATGACTTGAGCACTCTGGATGTGCTAGCCGAATATGGCACTAGCGCCGCTAAATCACACGAAACTTCCTCTTTCATCTCAATGACAGCTCTCTCGCACCAGCCACAGTACTCTAGAATGGAGATTCAAAAGACGACAGTCCTGGAAGGCATCTTTGGTGAGCAGAATGACGGCTATTCAACGTCTGATCATTGATTGTTTGTAGCCGTTGCTAAACCGGCCCACGTTTTGTCTGCAGATGTGCTCGAGAAGCTTCAAGCTACTTTTGCGCCATCCCAAACATTTGCCCCGCTACTGCAACACCAGCCCAAGAGGACTAGCAAGAGCGATGCTCAAGTTTTCAAAATGGGCCACGGCGGTACCCTGGACCCTTTGGCCGCAGGCGTGCTCATTGTTGGCATTGGCAGAGGCACGAAGCAGTTGCAAAAGTATCTCGCCGGCACGAAGACCTACGAGACTACTGTGGTCTTTGGTGCGAGTACAGAATCTTATGACTGCACCGGCAATATCAGTGAGCGAGCGCATTGTGCACATGTTACCCAGACCTTGGTGGAAGGGAAGCTTGCGCAGTTCAAAGGCGCGATCAAGCAGGCGCCACCAATCTACTCGGCTCTAAAGATCGACGGGAAAAAGGCTTGTGAATATGCCCGCGGAGGTGAGGAGCTTCCAAGGCAGCTGGAGAGTAGAGACATGTACGTCGACGAATGTACACTGCTGGCATGGTATGAACCTGGCCAGCACGAGTTCGTGTATCCTGGGGAAAATACAGCAGCTGCTGCACCAGCAGCTCTTATAAGACTCACAGTCTGTTCCGGCTTCTATGTTCGGAGTTTTGCGCATGATCTTGGTATTGCTTGTCAGTCAAGATCTCACATGGCAACGTTGCTACGCACGCGACAAGCAACGTACACAACTTCTGATCCACCGGAATCGCCAAATCTGACAACTGCAATTACGTATGCAGATCTTGATGGCGGCGAAGAAATTTGGGGCCCAAAGATTCGTCCGCAATTGGAATCTTGGGTAGCTGCGAATCCAATACCATCCGGACACGTGAATGGGCGCAGTGAAGCAACAAGACAGAAAAAGGCGACTGAACAAAGCGATAGGCCAAAACAAAGGTTTCGAGGTGGATACGTTGCCGATACAAAGCAGGAGAGGATAAAGCAGCAAGGTGGCAAGTATAAAGGAAAATGGAGCCGGAAGCCCGCGGTGAGCGCACCTGTCCAGGAGGGAGCAACGAGCCAAGGTCAGGAAGCAGAAATCCAAATGTAAAAAAGGCCCACTATTTGGACCTGAGTTATCTCCGTGCGATTTAATAACTCAGGGCGTGTACAACCACGGTCTCTCGCCACCTTCTGCCTCCCACTTTTTCAAAGCTTTCCGGTTATACGACACGTATACGGCTTCCTGCAAGATGGCGAAGATCATGCCAACTGCGACCATAATTATCTGAATTCTCAGGCCTTTGTTGTAGAATGGCACATCATCAGCACGATAGTACTGTGTACCGACCATCAAACCCGAGATCGCAGCCATGACCCACATTGCAATGCTGATACTCCGCTCGCGAGGATCTTTGCAATTCAACTGGACCCAGGAGTTATGGACTGGGTGGTAGCCAATAGCAAAGGCATTGATCGTTGTCCACAGACCCCAGCGAGACCACTTGCCCACCGAAGGATGCACCGAACGGGTTATGATAAGCACAATTAGGTAACAGGTGTGAGCTACGATCACGGCCATTCCCCGTTTGTTGGTCCGGTCGGATAGCCAGCCGAAGAAGAAAACAACACCTAGGGCCAGGAAGCCACCAACCGAGGCCAACACATTCGCTTGTATACGATTGAACCCCAAGGCCATGATGATAGTCGGGGTGTACGTCGTCAGAGACGACCATGTCGAGAAGACGGCGAACGTCGATACAAAGGAAGCCCAGCGACGATAGTGCTTCAGCGTCTGCCAGACTAATGAAAGCGGAATATGCATTCCTTGTGCCCCATACTTTTTTTCCTCGTCGTCTGTCTCAAGGTGCTGCCGAAGAGCGTCTCGATCAATATCTGTGAACCGAATCAGGCCAGGGGAGAGCAGTGGACGAGGCTCATCAGGACTCCCAGGGAGTAGTAACAGTAGCAGAATTGCGGTGACCATTGTAAACACGCCTTCGACTAGAGTTCGATTAGTTTTGCGAACATCCAAGAGAAGACCTTACTTACGCAGGAATAGCCACTGCCATCCTTTCATCCCTCCACGACCGCCCAGCTGTAGAATACCACTCGCTAGTATCGGACTGATTGCATTGCCGCCAAACATGCCGAAGAAGAAGATAGCCACTCGCTTCGCAAGCTCGCGCTTGGTGTACCATGTTGACAGCGTGTAAATTCCGCCTGGGATGTACCCGGCTTCGCACAATCCCAAGAAGGACCTCGATACTAGGAAACCGGCTTTGTTTCTTACAAAGACCTGTAAAGTTGCCACAAAGCCAAAGATAAAGACCTGTGCCGATATCCACTTTCGTGGGCCGATCCGCTGGAGAATAACGTTGGATGGGATCTCGAGCACGACGATACCCAGAAACATGAGCTGGTTGCCGAGATTTATGGTGTTTTGGTTTACAGCTACATCTTTCGCGAAGCCATCGGTAAGCGCACTGGCAAGATTCATGCGATCCAACTGGAAGACCAGCAGTCCGAGGAACAGGAGCGGAAGGACGGTGGTGTCGACCCTGAACTCAGTCAACGGTTGCCCGGCGAATCAGAAAGCGTCACTTACTTTCGCCTTGCGTGTCGCATTGCCGCATCCAGCTCGACGTCGATAGACACTCGTTCGTCAGACGCGTCGCTCTGAACTCCACTTTCAGATACATTTTTCTCCTGCTTGGAAGCCATAACGTCCAGGCAATTCCAACAGTCTGGAAGTGAGCTGACAGGAATGGATAATTAGGAACAACAGCTACTGAGTCCAAAGTACCAGCTCTATTCTTCCTATGAATACGCCATTCTGCTACATATTTGCGTGCAATCCTGGGCATTGTCTTCGACCGGCATCTATGCCGTCTCCCGCCCTGCCGACCATGACGCCGAAGAGTGCCAATCGTTCTGCTCCGTCCAAGATGCATGGCATCTTTTGGTCGATCACACATGTGGTCAAGTCAGAAGTGATGCCGTGGTGTTTAGTGGATGAGCTTAACAGGGTAACCCTTTTGGGACTAGAGCCATCAGGATCGCGCAATTATCGAATCACATGTCGCAACCATCGCGCGTTCGAATCTGGGAAGATGCGCGTCCCTCCACAACAAGATCATGGCTTCCACGTGGAAGTCGTAGACATCATGCTCCCAGCATGTCGGTGCAGGGCACAAGTGCCGAGGCCAGAACGTCGGGCTAACGCCACGCGACGCTTTTCTCTTATCAGTTCTCCGGATCTCCTAGGGCAAATTGAAGACTTCTGTATCCCGGGTTGCAGCAGTTCGCGCTTCGTAGTGACTTAACACTGAGCATCATGGCTGTGAAACGCGTAGCGGTGATCGGACTGGGTCCAGCTGGAGCTATTACCATCGACGCGCTTGCGCAGGAACAAGCATTTGACAAGATCCGTGTTTTCGAGCGGCGAGAAGCGCCGGGTGGTTGCTGGTAAGGGCTTCTGAGTGCATTTGTATATTCCTCAACCAACATTTCATCTCACGATATGTCAGGCTCGAAGATAGCACACCGCCACCAAACCTGCTGCCCGAAGACCTTGCAGCACTCGCCACTCGCACCGGCGACGTTCCTCTCCAACCTCCGTCAAAGCTCCCTGCACGAAAAGCAAAGCTCGCTCAAGCGCGCCATGCTGAATCCTCGGTGTACCCCTACCTCGAGACCAATGTCGACAACATCGCAATGTCGTTCTCACAAGAGACTATCCCTGAACAGCGAAGTCAGCTGTCAATCTCGAAACACGGCAACGATACACCGTTCCGCAGCCACGCTGTGATCCGCGGATACGTCGAATCGCTCGTCAATCGCAACGGATACCCCAGTCTAATCTCCTACAACACAACTGTAGAGTTGGCAGAAAAAGTTGATAAAGAATGGAGACTAGTACTGCGGAAGGCTGTCGACGATCAGGTGGAGGATGAGTGGTGGGAAGAATGGTTTGATGCTGTGGTTGTGGCCAGTGGTCACTTCAATGTCCCATACATACCCAAGGTCGAGGGCCTGGAGGCTTTTGAACGACTCTGGCCAGGAAGTGTGAAACACAGCAAGATGTTCCGCGGACGTGATGCTTACAAGAATAAGGTCAGACTGTGGTCCACTGCACTACCACGATGATTACTGATTTCTGATTAGAGAGCCGTTGTTGTAGGTGCATCGGTCTCCGGTGGAGACATTGCATACGATCTCGCTAGCATTGCTAAAGCACCTGTTTACGCTGTCATCCTCGGCCACAAATTGAATGGCTATTTCGGCGATGAAGCTTTTAAGCACCCCAACATAGCCCAGAAGCCAACAATATCACATATCGACACATCAAGTGGTCAACGCACCGTGCATTTCACCGACGGCACATCAGCAAAGGACGTCGACGAAATCATCTTCGGCACCGGATACTCCTGGTCTCTGCCCTTTCTCCCTGACGTCAAGATCCGAAACAACCGCGTCCCTGGCCTGTACCAGCACGTCGTGTATCAGAAAGACCCTACACTGCTTTTTGTTGGGGCTGTGGGCGCTGGCCTCACGTTCAAGATCTTTGAGTGGCACGCTGTTCTCGCTGCACGTATACTTGCTGGACGTGCTACTCTTCCACCGCTTGAAGAACAGCAGCAATGGGAGCGCGAAGGTATCGCAAAACGTGGTGATGGACCAGGATTTACCATGGTGTACCCTCACTTTGAAGAATACTTCGAGACAGTGAGGAAGATCGCTGGGGAGCCAGCGCCTGGCCAGCCCGGGAGGAGATTACCGCCGTACGACAAAAGATGGTTCGAAGCATTTATGGCGGGCCACGAGAGAAGAAAGAAGTGGTGGCGAGAGGAGAACGAAAGGGCAAGGCAAGCCTTGCTTATTGAGGAGGCGCCTCGCGCAAGGTTGTAAGGTCGCTGGAGCCACGTGCAATATAGGCCAACCAAAGCTGGAAGCGTCACTGACAGACTTTGGTAGACGTTTGTCCTTCCAATCTCAACGTTTCATGTACAAATTTCCAGCTCTGAACATCTCAATCTCAGCCTTCCGCGCGCATCCGCATAGTTCAAGGAGTACATGTAACTTGTTTCATAGAGACGGACGCCCAGCCTTACATCGGCCCGCATGACGGCTCGGTGTGACATCGTAGTCAATTTCGCCGAGCAACCAGTCGACACCATACAACTACGCCATGAGGTTGCTGCTTAATCAATACCTCGAACCAGTGCTTCCATCAGGCCGGAGCCCCGACTGTAGTGCGTGGGACGAAGCGGAACCGAGCCGAGTGCATGAGCAAATATCAGGATATCATTCCCGGATCACTGGGAGTCTGTTGTTGGCGCCAAGGCTTCTTGAGATGAGTTATGGAATGCTCGGTAGGTAATTGAAAGTGTGTGGCAGTGCAGGGACCTCGCGGATTCACAAAAGACATATAAAGATATACTGCAAGAATGAGGAAGGTTAACCTATGAACATCTCCCAAACTCACCATGCAGGATTTCTCGTTCATGTCGGGGCGCAACTTACCCCATGTCCTCTCCTTTTCTGTTCTCTTCACCACTTTCGTTGCTAGCGCAGCTGCTCAGAATGCGACGACGCTGAGAACATGTCTAACAGAAAAGAACCTGCAGTTCACTGCTGCCGGAAACGCTAGCTGGGAGACAGCAACTTCTCCATGGTCACTTCGCTTCAATCCTGAGCCGGCGGCTGTCGTCACGCCCAGTACAGCGGACGGTATTGCAGCGGCACTAGCATGCGCAGTTGAGTCGGAGATCAAAGTCGCAGCACTGAACGGTGGGCACTCCTACGGCGCATACGGTCTAGGAGGAACTCACGATGGCGCACTTGTCATCAACATGGTGAACTTTGACCAGAAAAGTTACGATGAAGGTACTCAGCTTTTGACGTAAGTTGATTCATCTCATACAAATGCAGCTCAGAAGTTAACGTGTGCGCGTAGCTACGGTGGTGGCAGCCGAGTTGGTCCGGTAGTCACATGGCTATGGGAAAACCATGGCCGTCACTTTCCCCATGTTCGAGCAAACTGGGTGGGTCTTTCGGGCTCTTCGATTGGATCTGGATTTGGTACGACGACTCGATTCCTCGGCACGCCCATGGACAACCTTGACAGTGTTGAGTATATGTTATACAATGGCACTGTTGTCAAGGCTTCCCGTGAGGAAAACGCGGACCTATTCTGGGTCGCTCAAGGAGCCGGTTCTTCGTACGGTATACTCCTGTCTCTAACCACGAAGACCTGGAAGCCGGAGCATGAAAGGGTGACCAACTTCACCATCTCCCTGCCAAGCGACACCAGCATCAAGACTGGTGTTGAAGCTCTGCTAGCCGTACAGGAATATGCGCAAACGGAAGCCCCCGATACTTTTGCTATTCGATGGCAACTCGCTACGCCATGGTCCGGAAGTGGGTACTTCTACGGTAACCCTGATGATTTCAACAGCACTATCGCTCCTCTTATCGAACGCCTGCCAAACACCACGACTCTGACGACTTCAGTTGAGGACTTCTGGACCATGGAAAACATTGCCACGCCATCTCTCAACGGCACGACCGACACCTTCCCGCCTCGCACCATGTACCTCCAAGCCCTGGTCCTACGCGCCGACCAGCCGTTCACATACGACTCCGCACATGCTCTATACGAGCACACCACTTTCGCATTCAACCGCACCGACATGACCAAATTCGGCTTCCTCGACCTCTGGGGTGGCGGTCCCGCTCGCGCCATCAAAGACACCGATACCTCGTACGCGCACGCCAACAACCAGTGGCTGATCCGCTGGGAAGGTCGATTAGCCGATGGCCTGAGCGAGTGGCCGGCTGATGGTATTCAGTACCTGCAAGATGGATTCAAGCCATTCGAGCAGCAATTGCAGAAGGAGGGCGTGCCGCTGAGAGGGTTTGTGAACTATCGCGATACAGAGTTGACGGAGGCGCAGTGGAGTGAGAGGTTGTATGGGGCGAACTATGAGCGGATGAAGAAGATCAAGGCTGAGGTTGACCCGAGGGGTGTGTTCACGACCAACGATCAGAGTATTCCGTCCTCTTAGGTTTTGAGAATGTGTCAGGTCTACATTTTTAAGATACAGACTGAGTCTTGTCGCAGGGCAACGGTTCTGACTTAGACTTGTTTTTGCAGAATATAGGCTTGTGGTTCTTATGAAATCCGTCGTTGCTATGCCTTCATGTGGGCTAATGGTTGTCACCAGGACACTCACACTATCACGGGATCTCACTATTGTATCGTCGTGCATTACTGAAGCCGGACGCTCAAACCTCAAGTCCGCCCATTGCGATGTCTCGTGGCCACGTAAAGCCCGCCGCATCTGCGTTGGGTGCGTAGAGCTGTTCACCGAGTAGGAATGCACCCGTGATTTCCAACCCGGCCGCCTCAGGGACTTCCAATGTTGCGAGGACCGGCTCCACAAGAAACAATATTTTGAACCTTTTACTTTCCTCTACAACCATTTCACTGCCACATGTGCTCCCAGTTCCAATTCTGCGCAATTCCGAAGTTTAGAGGATCATTGGTATCAAACACACCAGCTTGAAAAGTATTGTACTCTACAGCTAGGTCAGACAGATCACCGAACCACTGTTCTGAGTTCGCTGGTAGGTTCATTGGGAAGGCCGTATCGGTCATAGAGATTGGAGTCAGTCTGGGGTTGGAGATCGGGGGTGTGACCGTACTGGGCATTGAGCCTTGGACTGTCGTCGCATCAACGCTGAGGCGTTTTATGGACTCTGCATTTGGCGACGTGTGAAATGCCGGCAAAGGCTGCAGCAGCTTTTCTCGACACATGGCTAGTGTCTTCCTCGCAGCTTGCTGGAGAAGATGCGATCGATCCGGCGACGTCTCGGAAAGCTGGACGGACTGCAGCACAAGCGCAAGAAACACAATATCCTTGAGATCGCTCCCTTTCTGTCCGATACGATTGACCAGATGAGTAATTGTGGTCTCGACGGCTCGAACCAAGGAAAAGCTATCGTAGCCTGCTTTGTCTCTATCCATCTCGTGGTGTTGTTTGATCTGCTCGCATACGGTGAGTGCCGCCCACAGGACATCCATCTTGCAGCACTGGTAGAAGAAATCTTGATGCGCCCACGGGCTGCTGGTTACCGTAGCAAGGGCAGGAATTGTATATAGATCTTGGTAGGAAAGGATCATTTGCGAAGACTCGAGGCAATGTTTTTGTACCTGAATAAGCGCAGGGTGGTTGTGCTGCGGTCCAAGAAGTAGAGCGTTGTATAGCCGAAGTATAGGTCGTCGCAAGTAGAGATCAAGTAAAACACGATGCAGCAACGAGCCACCATCTAAAGGATTTTCATTCTTGTTGTGCAGTTCGAGTACTTGTGGCTTCTGCAACAGGCTTTCCTCAGCAAGCCTGCCCAAGCTGATGCCTTCCTGAACGTCGGGAGTGGAGTGCTGAATTACAGACAAAGCTTTGATGCGTTGTGACAGCGAGGATGCAAGCACAACTTGATAGATACTATCCGTATACGTGTGAGCTGGTTGTGAGGCGGGCAAGCTCCTAGAAGATTCGTCGAAATCCGCATCGTTGATGTTTGACGGTACCAGTGAGCTCTGATCGAGATCAGGAACAACAAGTGGCATGCCGCAGAACATAGAAGCCTGCAAGTCCATCTCTAGGATCGTTGCCCATATTCTGCGGCGTATCTCGGCGTTGTATGGGGTAATGCCTGAGATACTTGCAGGGTCGACATTGAGACCCATGACCATGGCAGAACGTACTAAAGCACCTGTCGAGCTCCATAACTTCTCCGGCTGGATCCCTCGAAGGCTTTTTGAAAGAAGTAGTAAAACTTCCACTTGCAGTGTAGAGATTTCAGTGCGTTGCTTTCTACCCAGCTCGTCGAGCCAGGCTTGAACCAGATCCATGGCCGGCCCTTTCAGGTATGTCTTATGGTTTCGATTCTCGCCTTGCTGCAGTACATCATCCATGTGATACGCCATCGTCATGACCGCTGTGACTTCGGGTATGATACTGGAAGAAGAACATATATCGGCATGTTCGTCTGTCCAAATTTGTGCATACCGGCGCAAGAAGGTGGGGACATGTAATATCCTAAAGGTACGTTCGAAATGCTGAAAGTATAGTTCCACGAGTCTGTCACAGTATGGCTTCGGCGGAAGAAATTCTCGTAATTTCAGGAGCGCCATAGAGAAGTCTGAGCCCACAACGCTGTCTGGTGAGCCTATCTTGCTTCGACTTTTGTTCTGCAGGAACTTGATCTGTTTCGCTGAAGCTTGGATTTGCTTGTCTTTGGACAAGTCGTAAATGAAGTCTTTGACTTCCAAGAACTGCGAAGCATCAGCTGGTAGGTGACAGAAAGGGCAAGTGGCTGAGGTGATTGCGGCACGGAAGTCAAAACGGAAAGAGTGGAGAGAAAAGTGGGTAAACAGGGCGAAATGCTTGTACCTGATTCAGCAGCGTGGTTCGGTCATTTTGTCCGTGGAAGATGCTCCTGGTTCCCTTGACCACCACGGTGCCAATCGCCTGCGGCTTTGCATCTTCGGTTCGATCCACGCTTCTGCTAGATCGAATTCCCAGTAACTCTTCAACTCTCGCTAACCTCGATTGCAGATCTTCGACGGCGGTGGTGGCAGCTTTTGATGCCGGTATAACATCCCTCGAATTCGCGCTGTTGTTATGTTGATAAGTACAACTGTCTGATGTCTGCGCTTTGTTACAGTTCTCGCATGGCGCGGTGCGGTCGCATTTCAGTTTCTTCTCGCGACAGCGCAGACACGATACCACAGGTCGAGGCCGCTTACGGGAATTTGTCTCGTCCATCACGAAGAGAATAAGCCTGGATTCAAATGCCGCATGCAGTGTGGTAGCCGGAGATGGATGGGAGCGAAAGGCTGAGGTCGAGGGTTGAAGGTTGAGTGAGGTGTTGAGTTTCGCCCCCACGCGGCAGCGTCCAACCCCGCCTCCTCAATTCAATGGGTCAGGCCTTCACCACGTTACTACGTGTTTAGACATCCGACAAACTCTGAAGAGCTTCTCGCCCGAACACAAGCTCGAGGTAGCAGCTGCTCAGGGCTGGTCTGCCAGACTCGCGCCCCTGATCTTGCTTGACTCTTGATGTATTGCCCGTCGACCGTAAGCAGCGGTACGCGATTGTGGAGAGACATTGTGTGAGGTATCTCAAGCTACAATCGGGTGTCATGTGAAGACACAATCGTGAAAGTCCTCAGTCAGGCAGATTCGGTGCTCTGGAATGGATTCAATGGTCGATTCAGGCGAAAAGGCATGTCCGTAGCAGAGGAAAGAAGAAGAAAGAAGCGCAATGCGAGGGTCACCGTGCCTCGCGTCTAACACCAAGATTGACTGCGCAATCAAGCTCACCGGAGCCGAGGTGATGTCGCCGCTGCGTGTCATACTGTGCCTTCCAGTCACAGACGCCGCACCGTGCTTTGACAGCCTGCCCCAGGGAGCTTAGATCAGCTTTGTGAGACTGTTCGGAGCCGAACGTCAGGACCGAATCGGATGGCCGGAGAAGCCGGACTGTCCGAACAGCAACTCCATCGACTGTAAACTCGGACTGCGAACAAAAGAACGATATAAGACAAAAGCTGGAAGCACTTCAAAAACATGCTTCATCTAATCATATCAGTAACAGACAAGAGTCCATTACTACAATATTCTTTAGACAGACCGATATATTCTTCCTACCATCACAACGACTAAGAACATCACTGGAGCCGATTCTCGACTAGAACGACCATCATCATGGTTGCGAGCAAACGTGTCCTTGTCATCGGTGGGAGTGGCCGTACCGGCAAACTTGCGATTGAAGAGCTCCTCCTGCGGGACCATGAAGTCACTGCATTGGTCCGGAAGCCTGAAGCTATGCAAGCCGAGATCAAAGCTGGGCTTAAAACAGTCACAGGCACGCCTCTGAATCCAG
Organism: Ascochyta clinopodiicola; assembly: GCA_027946445.1. Lineage (NCBI taxonomy): Eukaryota > Fungi > Ascomycota > Dothideomycetes > Pleosporales > Didymellaceae > Ascochyta > Ascochyta clinopodiicola. The sequence goes on along the minus strand of JAPEUW010000132.1, from coordinate 37,510 downwards.
ACGACGTCCGCAACGCCTTCAACGAAAGCAAACCCGAGGTGGTCATCGTCACACTCAGCGCACCACGAGCTGGCGACAGCCCTTTTGCAGCCGTCGTTGCGCCTCCTCGGCTAATGGCCGACTCTACTGCAAACGTTGTCGCTGTCATGAAGGAGTTCAGCACCCCCAAAATTGTCATCATGCAGGCGTTCGGGGTGGCCGAGTCGTGGGTGAACATGAACTGCGTCATGCAGCTTTTGATGAAGAAGAGCAACATGATATACCAGTACGATGACCACAACCTGGTGGCCAAAGAGACCAAAGCCAGCGGGGAGAAGTACATTATGGTACGACCGTCAAGACTGGTGGAAGGGGAGGCTAAGGATATTAAGGAGTACCCTGACCATGGGAGGGGCGTGCCCGCGTTGGCTGCTATCACTCGAACCAGTGTTGCGAAGTTCCTCGTGGACGCAGCCGAGCAAGGAAAGTGGGACAATACGGCACCGGTCATCGCCAACTAGGCACTGTCGAAGTTCGCACAGGCGTTGAATAGGCGGGTGATTTTCGTACGTTTGCAGGGGCCATCCCAAGACGAGAAGACGTGATCACAGGAACATCTCCCACTGCATATTCGATTCTTCTGTTGTACAGCTTATTCAAATATACATTTCACTAAAGTCATATGCTCATAATGCTAGTGGCCAATTAACTGATGCAGTGAGGGCTAATCTAGAAAATCAGCCGCACACAGTGCGTCAAAATCGATACCCGCCTGCTGTACGAATGCCCAACGTGTGTGTCCAACGCGACTGCTGCATGTCCAGAATCCACGTGGCTGAGCTGACAAGAGCGTTGATAGTTGGCTAGCTGTTGCTAGGGTACCTAGGTAGCTGCAAAGCCTACCGCTGTGTAAGATGCCTTGTCTCCACTGAGATCCGGATCAAGTTGAGCATTCGTTAAATTATAATGTATTCTGATCTGTCCAACTGGGATCATGTACTTCAAAGGACGGGCTTGACGAATCAGAGAGCATAGATTGTCGTTGACTGAGATGGGCTGGTTCCGTTTAATGTTCGTCACTACCCTCTGACGTCTAGATGTTCAACTACCCTGTTCCGTAAAAGAGCAATCTCGCCGTACCTGCAGCCTCATCTGCAACTTCATCCGCAAGCACAATGTTGTGCTCTGTCAGGTGGTTTGAAGGTACGCCACTTGTAGGAGATCGAAATAAGGACCGCGCCCAGAAGGATGTGGCCACCGTTGACTGCCGGCCTTGACTACACCGACGTCATGGCTATACCAGATCGCGCTGTGGCTGCCCAGCTGCCGTGCTGTTACTTTACCGACGGTACACAAGGCGCGAGCCTCGCATGGGACGAAACAAAGTCGAGATTCCGCGGTTTCGGGAAAGATGGGGGAGTGGGACAAGCAAACTGTCAGAGGGAGAGACCAGTGGCGTGCAACACCGAGTTGAGGTTTGATGCTCCCGGTCTCAGCGAAGGACGATCCGTTTGTAGATCTTTCTGCCGCCGCGGAAAGCGAAAACAGTTCTTACAGAAGCACCATGGACGCAGCAATTACCACTGAAGTGCCGGCGTTTCTTCATCCAGGACGTGGCTGAAAGTCGTGATTTTCGCATAGAGTCTTGTTGAGGTGCACAGCAGCCTCGACGTGCTTTGCCGTGCTTGTGTCCTTCTTGTTTATCGATAGCCATTCGCTAAGGCTGACATCTGAAACGTTGGCGCTGGTCGGCAGGCCTACCACGTTGCCGCGCACCCACCGCGCCGAGCCCGTAGCCGAGCCGTTTATTTCCAAAGGATCCACGCGCTCGTAAGGAGAATTCGAGCAGAAACGTAACACCTTCACATCTGATTCGCCGGGTATGCAAATGACGCTGCCCCAAAGCTCCGCAGTTCCAAAGCCTGGATTCAGGAACGCTCACTGCCAAGGGGGAAGCGTCCCTGTATCCCGGCAGCCGAACAACTTAGGCCTTGCTCGTAATCTACAAGGTTTGGGGCAGGATCAGTGGGCAAGACCTGGACGCTGGAGTCCGGGCTGTCGAAGGAGCAGACCTCGAAGAGTGTCGGTCTTGTAGGCTGAGTAGCAGGAATGTCGAATCTCACTGTCAGACGGACCTCGGTGTCGACTGACAGGTGACGAGACCTCAGGGGATCAACAATCGGAGGAGCCTTCTTCTTTGAGTTTTGCGGGGCTATCGATAAGGCGTCGTCTTACCAGAGCCTAGTTCCTCGTACCTACATTAGCTCATGTCAAGTGTCCGCACTGTTGACCAGTCGGGCTGCCAGAACAAGAGACAGCGCGCCCGGACATGCAGCATGGGCCCGGGTGGCTGATCGTAAGAGGGAACCAAGTGCCTCCACAAGCAGGAGACGAGCGTTATTAGGAGCCAGAGCAGAGTACAAAAGGTTGGCACCACTCCCGTCAACTCACTCCCCACGCTCGGCCGCCTCAGTCCTTCTTTCAGTCAATCTTTGACCAGTCATTCATTCTACAGCTCTGTGAGCTCGAAACATCACATTCACTCTCTACATATCCAATCACACGTTCGACACCTTCAGTTCAGGAAACTTGACCCAAACAAAACCTACACCTCCAGCTACCATCAACATGTCTAAGTTTTTCAACGCAGCTGTCCTCCTCGCGGGCCTCGTTGCCCAGGTCTCCGGCCACACTGCTGTCGAGAGCGCTGAGATTGGCGGCAAGACCTACCAGGGCTTCCGTGGCTTGTCCATTGACGACCCTCTCGAAGGAAACTCCCCTGCATGGAAGACCAACCAGGGCTGGGGTTACCAGCCTGTCATGGGTAGCCAGATCAACAAGCCCGACATCATCGCCCACAAGGACGCCACCCCTTCTCCCAACACTGCCGAGGCCCCTGCCGGCTCCAAGGTCACCTTCCACTGGCACCACAAGGGCCAGTGCCAAGCTGGCAATGAGGAGGGCTGGGATTGCTCCCACCACGGCTGGACTGCCACCTACCTCGCTCCTTGCGACGGTGACTGCTCCAAGGTCGACAAGACACAGCTCAAGTTCTTCAAGATCGACCAGGTCTCTCTGACCGGCTACCCTGCCGGCACCCGCTACGCCAAGGGCAACGCGCGCGAGCAGACAGGCAAATGGGGTACCGACGCCATCTTCTACGACAACGGCAACGCCCACACCGTCACCATCCCCAAGGAGATCCCCTCCGGCAACTACGTGCTGCGCACCGAGGTTGCGTCTATCCACAACAACGGCGCCGTCTCTGAGAGGCAGTTCTGGCCCCAAGCCTTCAACATCAAGGTCGTTGACGGGGACGACAGCGCTCCCGTCCCCGAGGGCAAGAAGGGCACCGAGATCTACTCTGCCAAGGATGAGCTCCTTACCTGGGACCTTTACTGGCACGACGCCGGCAAGACCATTGAAGATGCGCCCGGTCCTGCGCTCGCTTCTGTCGCTGTCGCTAGCAACACTCGCCGCCACGCAAGGGACTTCACCAACTAAATAGTTTTGTCTTTGGTGGCAGTTCACAATTTTACGATGTTACAAAAGGTTCAGGGCGCATTTGGTCGTTTGGAAACTGGGATACATGGATCGTACTTGTCTTCTCTTCTCTTCTTTGGCGGATACCACTTTCATCATGACCGTTACGATTTCTCGGTGTAGATATTTCACATTACCAGCTACGTATAAAACTGGCATTACTCACACTTTACTGCTCTCCGACATGCACAACGTGATTATGAAGTATAAATGATCAATATAGTCAAGCGTCGCCGTGGTGGTCAGCACATGACCGCAGCGCTGTCCAGTTGTGTGCGCAGGGTTGCCCTGTCTGGTCAGTTCTTATAGATTTTGCAACCTGGCGTGGGCACAGGCAAGGTTGAGCGGCAGTCCTGACTCAAATGTTAAAGTGACGTTGTGCGCTGACAACCCCTGCCTACGCCTACCGAGGAAATTTCATTTCCACCAGGACTTGTGCAGGCTGCGATCTGCGGTGATCAGACCGGCACTCCTCGCTTCATCCCCTGCCCTTGTACCGGCAGACAGATCGTTGCTTGAGATCAGGAGGTAACAAGAGCGAGGTCAAGGAGTCAGTCATTGCTCTTGGGAGCTTGTCGTAAGCTGTAGGATGCATGCAGATCTTTTCTGTACACGTCCGTCGTGTTCAATGAATCGTGACAGGGAGCATCGTGCACTCTTTGGTGTTGCGGTAGGCGCCGAAGGGGCGCGTGCTGCGTGGCCAACTCAGCTCAGTGAGGCCGAGTGTACGCGTCTCCAAGCCTTTCGTTCAAAGCACTCGTAGAAGGCCTCATGATACGTGCCGTAAGAGTATTAGGCGTGGCTATGACGGCGAGTTGTGTTTGTTTTGGTGTTACTTATTTGGTATTCGGCCTATTTGCGTCGGCTGGCGTATGTACATGCGCGGAAGGCATCGGTCCTGGGGATCCGGCTGCGGCCAGCATCCCCATGCCGCCACTCTGCACCACAAAACACCGCCGAGCAACGTCGTTCCTACAAGTGGTGAACTCTCATCACTAATCCAACACCAAGACACCACCATTGCGTGGTTTGTCTGTTCCTTCGCAGCCCCGCTCGCACGAACAATGTTGGGCCTAAACCGGCTTCGGCGAAGCATCGAGGCAGTGCAAGCCAATTGGCGCACGCGCCGACCCACCAGCTGAGCGTCACCAGTTCTCCCTGTTTCGTTCACCTCAGGCCAACCTCACTCAAGCAACCCACCGCCGACGCAACGACGAACCACCCTGCGACTGCGCCTACCACTTGAATGCGCGCGCTACAATGCGCAGTCTTCCACTTGCGAGCCTCTCGTTCATCCTGGCCTGTGCAAATGTCGCGATCGCCGGCGACATGATAACGAATTTTCGTATCAAAGTGCAGCTGTTTGCAGCACCAGCCTTCTTCTCTGAGGTATCCGTGGATGCATACAACAACCAGTGTTTGTCGCTCGATAACAACTTGTGAGACCGCTGTAGCCTGTGTCGTGTGTTCGCTCGTTAATAATGTGTAGAGTCGATGGACGCGTGCAATCAATCCTAGTGGGTGGACATGATGTCAGTGCAGTCCTCAGCAGAGACGACTACTGGTATTGCCAGTTCTTTGAGTGAGTGTCCTATCGAGAGAGCCGGATGACGCGAGACTGACAAGGACTTAGCAACTACGACTGCAAGAGCGACAGTTCAGAGCAATATCTGACGTTTGCTGACGGAGTCAACAACTTGGCAAGCATTGGTTGGGGAACTCGGATACACAGCTTACGATGCTGCAACCAGAGTCCGAGCAGCTCATGAAGCGCCTGTGGTCGACATTCAACCGAGATAGACGGATCAACTGCTTCGAGTCTTCGCATCATACCCGCAATAACGACACCACGCAGACGCAAGTCACCAGCTGTCGAGGTGTATGAGGGAGACCGAGTCGGCATAGACCGACTCGAGGTGTGAGGTGGATAGGAAAGGAAAGGACGGCAGTCATGCTGCAACACGAGCGAGGTGTTTTGGAGTTGGAATAGGTCTGTTGGCGTTCGTCACCAAAACCCTCAGGCGCCCTGGCAGCCAAAAGGCTGTGCTGCGTCAGTGGGTCGCGATTCTTTCAACTGCCTCTGGCATGTGCTTCGGCAGCCTCATCTAGTCGATGAAGGGGTATACTCCGGTGTGGTGCTCGAAGTGCTCGACGCCACTGCGACCCGGGACCGATGATGTAGAGTCAGCCTCTTGCGCAGTACCTAAGAATAGAGTTAGCTTTGTTTTATTTCTGACGACAGTATATTGCTCTTGTGGTTTTGTGTATGCGCAACTGCTTGAATCAATCACAACCTGACGCAGCGAAGGCGATTCGACAGAATACTGTGACGTAAAATGGTACGCTTTCGCGAGTGCAACCTCCTGAATGCGATCTTGCTGGCGGTGTGCTAAGGACTGTTTTAGAGAACGTTTTGAAGAAGTTGTTGAGGAATGTTTGGGCTGGCGTCATGCCAAGTAGCTGCATGTGGGCTTGTCTGTTAGTTCGGGCAGTCGCAATCAACAATGACGCTGCACAAGCAACGCACGCGCATGTTATCTTGAGAGGGCAGAGAAATTCACATTGATTCTGTGCGCTGCAAATGCTATCGTGAATCGTCGCTACATGGGTATCTTCTTCTCCAAACTCTTGTCACTATGCGCCTTGCTGTATCCATACCAGATTCTTGACTCGTTCAAGTCTCATAGGTCGATGAGATTTGCCTCTCCATCACCAACGCCTCTCAGCAGAACAATCATGTTGCCGCTCAGGCATACGTCTCCAATCTTCTCACTAAACTTAAGCAGCCGTCCGGCTTGCACGTGGAACACTCGCAGCTTGTCCTTCTCTCCGCCGCCGCGGTTGTTCACGTTTTCCACCTGCAACGCCTTTGCTGCCATATCCAAGACTCGTCCTACAGTGATGTCTTTGTTGTAGAAGAACTTCCCTGTTGGGTACTTGGCCTTCGTGGTGTCGGTTGATGCTTCGACGTGCAAGTATATCCTCTTCTCTGGTGGGACCTTCGCGTCGCCTTTCGCCGCTTTCTTCAGGGCGTTCAATTCAACCTGCGCGGACACTGCTGCGTTCGAATTTGAGCTCTTGCCCAATCCAAGGAACCCAGACTTCTTCGGACCGGTTCGCCTCTTCTCATCCTCGTTCCGCTTGTTTTCTGCCCAGAGCTTCAGCTTCGAGAGCGCTGATTGTGTCCGCTGTTGTACTGTAGATGGCCGGGCGCCTATAGGTACGAGGTTTTTGCAGTCGTGCTGCTCTTCGTGGCGGTGCGCGATGCAGTATCGTCTGTTGCATCGTGGACAGTCCACGGCCTGCTTTCTGGCTGTGTTGACGATGGTCTTACAGCCCTCTCTCGCACATTGACTGTCATGGTCGTGTACGCCGGGCTTTCCTGAGAGTGATGTGCTGCTTGAAGTCTTGCTCGCATCCTCATCCGACTTCTTTGCCTGCTCCTTCTTATGACATGGGTGCGCAGCCTCTGACCGGTGGTTGAGGCAATAGTATCTGACGCTGTTAGCTACTGATTAGTGCCAAGACCACGGACATACATACTTATTGCAGTCGGCGCATCGAAATGGCAGGAAGTCCAGCTGCCCACAAGAGTGGCAGTGTTTGCCAATGCTCTCCACGTCGCCGTTTGACATCCTGGTGTAAGCGTTCAGGAGGTACCCGAGTGTGGTTATGTGTGTTTTAATTTTTCGTTCGTGTGGGCATCGAGTACAAATACACAGACAAAGTAGGAGCGATACGTCAAAAGGATTATTAAGGGGCGAGAAGCGTAGAGAAGCGTGAAGAATGCGCGTGCAAGGCCGTCGAGCTGACAAGCTGACGATGCAATGCCACTCGGAACTCACTTTCCGACTTTGCCTGCGCTTTCCCGAATTGGTTCACTAGTTTCAGGGTCTGTCTTGCTGCGTCTTCGTGGTTATGGTCCTCACACTGCCATCACATATCTCATGTACTTACAGCTTGCGATTGGTGCGATCAAAACTAAGTTAGCACGACTCGTGTATGGCGGCCTGCTGCGGTACGCGCCGCAACATGAACCCCAGCGGCAAGCAATACAGATTGCTAGGCGCCAGCCGCTGTGCCACTTTCGTTGCAGGGTTGCGTCTCCCAAGCACGAGTGCCTGAAACCGAATCTGAACCCTGCTACGCGGGCAACGATGCATATTCGAGTACATTCCGTTATGGTGTGATGTGCCTCGAAGCTCATACTACTCCATAACCATTGATTTTCGGAACGCGTTTTCGATTAATCTTGTCTCTCTGCAAATTCGATCATGTTCACGTCCTTACTCGGACGTGACCACCTGAAGCCGCGTATACCATCACCGCGTGCTGCTATCTCCTCTATCTTACCACATAAAACACGATATCCATACCTCCCTCTTCAAAAAAATCAAATCCGCCTTCTCAAGCTACACCCTGGCGATTGTGGTTCTCAGATTCGTTGTACATTACGGACTGTCGACCTACTAGCTTACAGTGATAATACGACGAGATCCACTATCGAGGGCTGGGAGCGTTACGATGCCATCTCATACGTTTGGGGGGATCGCAGTCGAAAGGTTGAGATTTTGTGTATGTTTGGCAATTTTACGAGCATCTTGACTCCTCCATGGCTGATATGACCATAGGCGACGGTTTTACGGTGCACATAACGATTAACCTTGCAGATGCACTTCAAAGACTCCGCGACCCCGCTGACACCCGTGTCCTATGGGCAGATGCACTTTGTATAAACCAAAAGGATAACGACGAGCGTGCAGAGCAAGTCAAACTAATGGGCTTGATATACTTCAAGACTCACCAAGTTCGAATTTGGCTGGGTAGAGACGACGAGATCAGTGAACCTTACCGTGCGCGTAACGCGGCTCAGCTCATTGTCAAATACTCGGATGTGTTTGACGAATGCGTTTCTAATCCAGACGGCGAAAGACTCCCAAAACGCAGCGAGAACTTGTTACGGCACCCTTGGAGCTCACATGAAGCACACTGGGAAGCTGTGCGTAGAATCCTTGCACGTCCGTGGTTCACGCGAGTGTGGGTCGTACAGGAATTCGGGCTATGCAGAGATGCAGTTTTTTACTGCGGAGATGCCCATTTCAAAAAGCGTGAGCTGGAGTTATTCGGCCGCGTGTTGTTATACTCGAAGAAAGGCATGAAGATTCGGCGTAGCCTAAACATGCAAATGATCGACCTCGGAGAACAATTCTTCTTATCAACATGGACCACCGCACGCGTTGGACTTGGAGAAGATCCCATGAAGGCTGAAACTTTTTTTGATATTCTTCATGGTGCGCGTGGTCTTCGTTGCACAGATCCTAGAGACATGATTTATGCCTTTCTGGGTCATCCATCCGCATTCAAACAGCAGTTACTTGATGCGGCACCTTACCACCTGTACCCCGAGAATTATTATGCTGGAAGACCGACCATAGTTTCCCCAGACTACGACAAATCGAACACTCTCTCAAAACTATGCACGGATCTCGCGATGACCGCCGTTCTGGATTTTGACGTCGGGCTCAACTTGTTGTCCCACGTAGCACATCACAGAAGCACGATCAGTCTGAAAATTCCCTCTTGGGTGCCTCGCTGGGATATCATGCGCGCACCATCGCAATTTGTCGGAAGCGAAGTATATTATACAGCTTCTGGTAACTTGCCAAGTACGAAGTTTTCGGTGTTGACGTCGTCAAAAGTTCCAGCGCTGTCATTGAAGGCACTCCGCCTAGGAAAGATCTGGTTTACATCCCCAGAGCCTACTTGTCAGACCCCTGAGCGTGTTGCCTATGAAATGTCAGAACTCTTGGGCGACATACCAAGAAGAGGCGATGTCAGCCATATACCACCACCAAGCTCAACCTCGTATCCTTACGATGACAACTTCTTATTGGCTCTCGCTACCACCATGACCGCAGGCCTGACTTCAAGTCGAGACATCGATTTTCGTCCGGTACATGACTACCAAAGTCACCATTTGAACAGCTTTCGATCATACTATCGAGAGCAACAGGCTATTGACTCAAACCTACGCTTGGATCCAGAAGACGAGGAGAATGCCTTCTATTTCGCTAAAACCTACACAAATTCGGCTACCTCCAGGGCGCTTTTTCTAACATTTGAAGGTCGATTTGGCTTAGGGCCTTTCATATCAGAATGTTGGGACGAGGTATGGTTACCCATGGGTGCGAAAATGCCTTTCGTCTTTCGGCCTACCAAAACTGGTAACTTCAGGGTTATAGGCCAGGCATTTCTATATGGAGTGATGAGGGGAGAGGCAGTGGAAGGTAAAAGTGAAGAAGATTTTGAGACGGTGATCCTGGAATAGGCCGGCATTGCGAGGAGCCTTGTAGCATTATTATTCTGCCACAGGATCGAATTCTTCATTCGCAGCATTGGGTGAGAAACTTGCGAGTAACAAACTCGTGATTATGTTTTAAAGTGAGCTTCTAGACGGGCCGTATCTTCCCCCAAAGCTCGGCGTCATACTCCAAGTAACATTGTTGACAGTCTCCGCATCTGTTGCAGCCCGGAGGAACCCTTTTGCCGATATAAGGGTTGAAAATCCAACCGTCCGGTCGAACACCGGAGTGAATGCCAGACACAAGATCGTACTCATCTGGAGCTTCATGGAATTTTGTCGAATGTTGCACGCCGCTTCTGTTTGTCAGAGTGTCTACATCGACCCCTGCTGCCCTTCCTGCCGCAATAGCTCCTTGAAACCACAGCACGTCTTTCCGCGGTCCCTGCCTTGTGCGTTCCACATCTTCCAAGAACACCGCCTTCAAGTTCTCATAGCGTCCGTCTGTGATCAGCTTGACTATAGCGCGGTCCAGCAGAACGGGATTGCCGGTCTTTTCGTTCACATGTCCTGAGCATGGGTCATCCCACAGTACCAGCGTCTCCATGGCTTCCGGAAACACCGTAGCGGCGAAGTGTACAAAAAAATCGTCTTCATCCCCCTTGTCTTTCGAGCCAGCGTGATATGCGGCCAGTCCCAAGTCTTGGATGCTGAAGGATACCGTCCTCATCGCGCTGAAGCTAGGAAATTCTTCAGCGTCGTGAACGTTACAATGATCACCTTGGATTGTGTACTTGTCATAGCCATACCACATCAGATCTTGGAGAGTAGAGCCTTGATCAACTGCAAGACAGTTTACAATTCCTGTCGCTCCAGATAGAACTGTGTCGCCATCGTGACGAAGGGATGCGGTGAGCAGCTGTCGCGGTGCACCCCAGATAGCCTCATCAAAATCGCCCCCTACCATGTTATAATCGTGTAGGAAGATGTGTTTCACTGACGAGCAATGCGCTGGAATGATCTCGTCAGCTGAACCATTATCGCCCCCGTCCTCTTCGTACTCGTATGAGTCGTCTCCGCCCAGTCCGTTGAAGTAGATACTGTCTATGTTGGGTAGACGAAGTAGATGGGCAAATAACGATGTCGACGGTTCGTCACGACGATCGTCCATCCACGTGCCGGAGAAGACACCCACGGCCACGTTGCTCAGACTAAAAAAGCCTACTGGCCATGGCAAGGTGTAGTGACACGTAGAGCAGAGCCCAGGGGCAATGTTCTCGTCATGTTCATGACTGCTGTCGCTCATCGAAGATTCGTCGTCCTGCAAGCAATTGGCGATGAGGGAACACAGCCAAGAAAGGCAGGACCCGGTATCCTGCGATCGAGTAACAAACTTCAGGCCCTTGAGACGTGGACATTGGGAAAATAGCAGAGCTTTCAGCAGCCCATCATTGCCGCTGTCTACCTGATCAAGACCCTCTTCAAAATCCTCGTCGGAATCTTCTTCCGCGTATCTATCGTACCATTCCAGATATTGCTTGACGTCATCGCGTTGGACTTGAAAACGAGAGGGTGCGCAGTCCGAGACAGGCTTTGGAGGTATCCAGAGGCTCATCGTTTCCCAATCCGACCACGTTTTTCGATCTCGCCATACCTCGAAGGAACGCACATGCCATGCTGGTATCGGATCGCCTTGGCCGAAAGCACTTCGCAGCAGTAGAGGCACAGTGCGGGGATCCAGATCGGATGCGGTTCTGTACTTGATGTAGGCCTCCTGATGACATTTCAGTACACTTTGCGAAGCGGCAGCAAGCCTCCTGCACGTGCAAGCAAAGTCGAAGTGTGACGTCAGTGGGAGTTGTTCTATGATCATGAGCAAAAGCTCGGTTGAGAGATCAATGATCGAGGGCTGGTGTCCCGAATTGGCCATCTCTGAGTCCATGACGACAATGCTGCAGTAAAACGATACCTTGATGAAAGCCCGTACTGTGTAACTTGTCGCTCCAAGTTTATTGTGCTAGAGCCAGTCCGAGATAGCTCCGCGTCTAGGCAGCCAATACACGCTAGTAAATACCGTTCCTACTTATACTGACTGTACAAGAGTCTAGGTCGTCACAACTCGCACCTCAAGAGGGCTTGTTGCAATATGACTAGACACAAGTAGAATGAATGCCATGAAAATCGATGGAATGGCTTCTGAAAATTTGCTGGGTGTTTCAAGTGATCAGGCAATCTTTTGACAAGCGCCTTGTATGGCTAGGGTGATGAACAATGCTCAAGAAGAGGAGTTTGCGCGGGAATACGTTATTGTATATGGGAATATCTTGTTTAGTTGCACCGTTGAATGTTGTATCGTTGATCAGAGAAAAGACGGTCGCACCTTACTTTTCCATGTCCTGCAGCAATGCGATTCAATTGGAGCGCTTGAGCTACTGCGGGGCAGCACACGCTAGTGAGCGCGTTCCTTAGCTTCTGGACGCGCTCTCTGAACAACAACAGATGGCATCAGGGTGAATTGAAGCTACGGCCTACGCGACGCGCTCATCAATCTGTACACTGCAACATTCCAGTCCACTGCACCCATTGACCCCTGCACTTGCCAACACTATGACACGTGAAAAGATCCCCAAGAGTCGCGTCAAAAATGCGCGTACCGAGCCCTACCGGAAGCCGGCTAAAGATACCGAAGCAGCCGACTCTGCGCTGCAGCAAAGCGACAGCGAGGACAAGGACAATCACGCGGATAACGCGTCGCCGAAAGCAGATGCAGCTCCTGCTACCAAAGCCAAAGCTGCACCGAAGAAGAGGGAAGAGCCAAACACGAAAAAAGCCAGCGCCGACCTTCCTGACAGCTACCTTGACATTGTACTAGAGGAGAAGAAGGGCGAAGTTCCTTGCTATGAGAATGTGCGTCTCTTTTCCATGAATGCTTCTGCTTATGTCGCGAGCTATAGGCTTTGCTGACACATCCAGGCCGCAGCCGTGCGCCGCAAACTGAATGCGCTCCTTGACAAAAAGGCCAAGATCCCCGGCTCAACCAAGACCTTTAACAAGACCAGTCTTTCCAAAGAGATGTGTGAAATCGCTCAGCGCCACCATCCAATTGAGACCACAGCCGGCGTCCGCAACGACGGGCCTAGCGTCCGGGCGCTTACTGCGTTTCTGAAGAAGAGCGGCGGTATGGGCGGCGGAGACAGCGAGACGTACTACTACGGCAACATGCTGTTAGAGAAGATGAGGATCTGGACTGGCGAAAAGAAGAGCAAGACAAGGGAGAAGGCGGAAGAAGAGTGCGTGCTCGACTCCACTGTAAGATACGACTCCACACTGACAACGACAGATTTCCCAATGGACGCTATCGAACGGATCCTGCGCATTTCAAGATACTATGCCGGCCCGGCGAGCAGCCCACAAGGACCGAAGTCGCCAACATGAAGCGTTGAGAGCGAAATTTTACATGTATTACAGATTCTGCAACATATGCCCTTAAGGACCACCTCGCCGTTGCAACGTCCGGAAGGATGAACGTGCTTTGCCTCTCGTCAATGCCAGGATACATTCGCGCGCAAACATGATATAGCTTCGCGCACAGAGCGTGAAACTAATGATCAAACAGCTAGCACTTAAACACACAGCGTAGGGCTTCTTGTTGACCTGCGCGTTTCAGAACTATATAATTCACGACATTGCACTCGTATCAGATCCTACTAATAGCCTAAACACCAGTGATGGTACCAACAGCGTTCGGCACATCCTCGGGTCAGGTCTTGGCTTGCGCCATTCACCATACATGTGCAAGTCGCTTATGATCTCGATAAGGCAGAGCTTGCGAACGACTTGGCGGTATCACCTCTGTCTGTCAACACTTACTCGATATAAGTCGTTGCCCTGTTCGATCCACGCCTGATATCACAGCCACGCCACAAAGCCTGTAACGCTCTGCTGTCTCTGCTCTGCCTAGATTTTGCTGGTCTTGACTCACTCTCTCGCCGCGAGCATCTGGTGACGGTCTGCCCCATCAATCCTTTGGCTTTGAGTTCTCGACTTCCGAGAATAGTCCAGCATCCAGCTGCTTATTGATTGTCTTGAGCTTCCAGTCATGGTACCCAGCGACTCCAATACACACGAAGTAGCGTCAAATCACGAGCTTCGGGGCCGTTTTCAAAACACGAACCGAACCACGAGGCCTGACGATGCATCCGCGCGAAGCACAGACTCAACAAACGTTACAGAGACACCGATCTTGAAGATGTTGGCGTGCGGGTACTCTTTCTTCATCTCAGGCGTCAACGACGGGACCCTTGGCCCTCTGATCCCATACATCTTGAACGGCTTTGAGATATCCACAGGCCAGGTCGCTTACATGTTAGCTTCCACCTCGCAGCCTCCGAAAGATTACATATAAGTTGCTGACTTCCTACATATATGCTTGCACCTTTCTTGGGTGGATCACTGCTCTACCAATCAACCCTGTCCTGGTCAATTATCTCCCTCTCGGCATCATTCTTTCTCTTGGCGCTGTCCTCCAACTGTCAAGTCAGTTTATGAGACCGTGGGGTCCCTTACCGCTGTACTCTGCCTCATTCTTCTTTTGTGCGTGGGGAATGGCAGTGCAAGACTCGCACGCCAACACTTTTGTAAGTGGCGCAAAAGTTGCGCACATGTGGCTGGGTTTTATCCATGCAAGCTACGCTGCTGGCTTGGTTGTGGGTGAGTAAGAACAATGCCCAGCCTCCTGCTCTGATCTCTAAATCCGTCAGGGCCGATAATCTCGACTGCTTTAGCTTCAAAAGAAGAGAATACTGGAGGGATTGTTAGCTGGAGGGCAACATACTACGTACTCATCGGACTAAATGCGCTTAATATAGCTGGGACCTTGTTTGCGTTCAAAGACTCACTTCGCCAGAAGCCATCTGGCCGGAACCTAGCAGATATCCCAAGCAGGAAGACCGTGGCGATGCAGGAATTGAAGAGATCGATACAATCTTGGTCGCTGTGGGCAATCTCTGTAGCCTTCTTCTTCCAACTCGGAGCTATCATGACTGCTTCAGGTATGTTCAACAAGACCATTTCAGTCCATGTACTTCGGACTCAACCAGCTGACCACGTCACACATCAAACAGGATGGGTGGTGGAATACCTGACCAAAGTTCGCGGTGGTGATCTCAAAAGAATGGGCTACGTTCCCACCGGCTGCAACGCTGGTATCTTGCTCGGCCGCATCGTGCTCGCGGAGCCTATTCATCGCCTCGGCGAGCAACGTACCATCTTGGCATCGTTCGTCCTCATACTAGCCTTCCAGCTGGTCTTCTGGCTCGTGCCTGACATCATCGGATCTGCGGTAGCACTCGCATTGATGGGGTTCTTCGCAGGGCCCTTCATCCCTGTAGCTGTCGCCGTCAGCAGCAAACTGTTCCCGCGCGAGATTCATTCTACCGCTTTGGGCTTCATCTTCGTCCTCGCACAAGCCGGCGCTGCGCTCTTCCCGTCTATCACGGGACTGGTTGCTCAACGGGCCGGCGTGCAAGTGTTGCAGCCTATCGTGACTGCCTTGCTTGTGTTGGGTGGGCTCTTTTGGTGGTGGATCCCCAGTGTGCGTGACACTGAGTCTTGAAAACCCCGAGTATGGTCCTACACATCTCACAGGTTGTGTTCGAAGGGATAAATGCTGTTCCCTCCTGTTTTAGCAGTAGATTCCACCAGATTGCTAGTCTTGCAGTGAGTTAGACTCCGCTCTACACTAAAACAATCCTAGTGCATTCGATGCTTGTCGTCAGAAAAGTGTTGCTCATAGAATGGTTCTCCTAGACTCAATACTAACCAGTTGTATATAGTAGTTCATGTTATGTGCTGGTTGTCCGAGGAATGGACTGCATCTGACGTGAGCGTGTTGTATCTAGTAATGGTGTAACTACAGGCCCACCAAAACTTTCCATACAGAATTCAATTGACCAATCCAGCGCAAAATGGGGCCCGCTTTTTACTCGGTGCACATGTCAGGGTTTGCGTCTGTGTCTGGAAAATTGGACAACTGACATACTCATTTCGTGTAGCCTATCGCAGTACAAAAAGGGGAGACTTCCCATCGGTTCTGACAGCACCATCAATCACTCCTATCTCAATAAATACAATATCAAGCAACACTGCAACTCCAACAAATCTCCTAAAACACTTACCATCACAATTATCACCATGGTCGCATTCACTCACTTCCATCTCACCACCGCCGCGCTAGTGATCCTGGGCAGAGGCATCGCAGCAGCCCCTTCAGTCGCCAACAACCTTGCCGAGCTCGCAGCCTGCGGCTCCGTAAACGGACCATGCGACCAAAACGGTTGCGATGGATTCAACGACCCCACCGGCGGCGGCTCCGGGGTTTGCAGTGCCGGGCAATGGGCTGGCTGTCACTGCCAGAGCATCTGTGGATCTGTCCCTGGCCCGTGTAACGAGAATGGCTGCGAGGGACAATTCAATGTGGGTAGCGGTGTAGGACAGTGTCAGGCGGGCAAATATCGTGGATGTCTCTGCAGGTAGACGGGAGCAAGTTCAATCGATTGAATCCGGACATACGGGCGTACTGTTTGCGCTTCTGCTGTCTCATTCCTCGAAACGAGATGAAGTGGGCAAACACTTCCTAGCGCTTTACACCCTTGTTATCAACTTTTCGTTAGGTCTCATTGACGAGTGTCAGATTTGATGGATGGTACTTTTTACACTCTTTACCAATTACGAATGAAAACTACGCTCTTGTGGAAATCTTGAATTGTACTGTCAATGCCTAAAAGTACGTGTCATGAAAATCGATACATTCAGTAACTTGTAAACTGCTATTGTACACATAAAGTCACAACACTAAGCACAACAAGGTTGTTTCAATAGCTAAACCATAAGAAGAAGGACTACGCTTGTAGATTTCTTCTCTAGAGAATTCTTTAGAGCCTTGCGCACTCTATTTCTTCTACACTTCTGCGATAGCTACGATCAGGTAGTGGTTCTAATAATATGAACATGCTAGAAGTTAATGCAGACGCTATGGAGATGTATTACAGCATGAACCTCGTTTGAAGGGTCCTAGCGCTCTACAGCAGGGAAAATTGATCACGTTTTACAGAGGATTCTCTACTTCCAACCCTCAATTGCTGTGATCGTGAAGTATGCTTCTGTGGCTCAAAGCTACAGTAGAGAGTTATGGAGGTCCAGCGAGTGGTTGAATTAATTCAGGTGCTTGTGTAGAATGCACCAAGATCAAATTGGGAGATGTGGGATTATGCCCAATGATTCACACTTTGAAATGGATACAATAGCCTACATAAGTACGTAGGAAATTATGAGTGGACTCACGGGTAGTAACATGAGGGTACCCTAGAGATACGGGCGGACGATACCGCCAGAGCTCCACCATGAGACTGTGGCATACGGCCTCGTGTCGGTATGTAAAGGCCAAATGTCTGGCTCGCAAAGGCACTGTATGATACTTAGCAACTTGGAGTGCTTTAACGACCGCATGCCGGTAGTTATGCAACATGTCGTGGCGAAACTACGTGGCCAGAGGCGATTCGTAGTCCAGCCACCCACCAATAAAGTCTGCTATCTTGAATCAATGTTAGGGAGCACTGTCACAATGAATCACAGCGGTAGGTACGACTGGAACGGAAGGGTGCAATGTATTCCCTCTACGGAAGGATTCCTTGTACAAACAAGAAGTGTGTAACAGGCCTCAATCAACCGATTCAACAAACAAGCAGAAAAATTTCTCTAAGCTTTGATGGTAAGCTTGTTACCAGCGTTAGCCTGAACAGATGCCTTAACACTAGCACTACCAAGCTTGGTGTACGAGTAGGGAACTTTGCTCAAGGTACCCTTGGGCGCAGTGTTGTTTCCAGATCCGAGGCTGACATCGTTGGCGATGGCATAACCAGTGACCTTGCCATCGTAAAAACCAATGTCTTCCGCAGTGTTCTCAAAGACGGTGCTCTCTACGAGAACCTGGGCTCCTTGACGAGTATCGATGCCATTGGTAAAGACGCCGTTGTAGTAGCCTAATAGTGTTAGCAAGAGTAAGGCAAAGTGATCTAGTGACTACGTACTGTTGAAGATGTGGGCGGTTCCGAAGCGGACAGAAGGCGTGCGAGAACTGATGTTGTTCCAGTAGTTGTTGGCGTAGGTCACATGTAGGTGGCCTGTGTCTTCAGCGCCGTTGCTGTCGGAGTGACCAACGAGGGACGCCTTGTAGTGGTCATGAATGTAGCTGTTGGAAATCGTGACCCATTCCGAAGCATGAGTGACATCGATCAGACCGTCATAGTAGTCCTTGCCATGTTCAATGTCGGAGGAGACATCAACGTGGTCAACCCAGACGTTGGTGGATGCTTGGATGCCAATCGCATCACCATTCGCGGCCAAGACCTTGGAGATCTTGAGATTCTGCACAATGACGTTCTTCGATTTGTCGATGAATAGACCCACACCAGTGAGCGACGCGCTGGAGTCGAGGCCGACGATGGACTTGTTGGACCCGATGTTGATCTTGGCGGAGCCAGTGATGGCACCTTTGATGTAGATAATCTTGGCTGTTGTGTCTGTCTTCTTGCCGACAGCAGCGGTAAGTTCTTCCAAGGTCGTTACTGTGACTGTGGTACCGCCCTTTCCGCCCGTAGTGCCACCATTCTGAGTGGCATAGCCAACAGGAGCACCTTGCTGAGCAGCAACGAGAGAAACAAGGAAAAGAAGGCTTGCTGCGAATGTGTTCTTCATCTTGAGGATTGAATGAGACGATGTTTGGATACCTACTCACTTGTGCACAAATGCATGGCTTTTAAGACATTCCATCAATTGTCGTCTAGACTGTTTGTAGCCAAGATTGGAGGCCGCAACTCAAGCAACATTGGCGAAGCTTGTGGGTGACAAGGTGCAGATCGTCTGCGGAACAATTTGCTTGACAAACATGGTGTCCCCTTCATATAAACAATGCATAGCAAAATCCGCGAATCAGAGACGACGCCTACGTGCGACATCCACTCAAAACGAAGCAAAGCTGCTGAAACGCGCCTAGTTCCGCCTCGGCTTAATGTCGACATCTGACCGCATGGTGAACCACCAACACTCGGATCGCTGGAACCTGCCAAATTTGAAACTTGCGATACTCCCATTTCGATCCTCAAATGTGCTGTAGATTGGATTTCAATGAATGTTCGACGGTCGAGCAATCCAATCTTCCGATTCGTGCTAGAATTGTCGCATTCATGCGCATTGTGTGAATTTAGGTAGAATCACGAATTTGACGATCCTGGCGTTCAGTACAAGTCTCCAGTACACAAGCTCAACAGAACGCTCAATGCGAAAGCGCTTCGGTTGGTAACTAGTCAAGTCTGGCACCTCTCCGTGACTCCTTTCCAGGACCAGAAGACAGTCGATCTGCGAGGACGCTCTACAGCGACCGTCAGGTGCAACTTTGAATTTTAGCAGCGTTGTCTCGACTGTATACAGAGACTACATAACTATGGTGTGATGAGGTAAGAAGTGAACAACACGCTTATAGGTACGTATCTAGCTTAGTCAATATCACCACTATATATTGTCTGCTATTGTTTCGATTGTTGTCTCTTAAAAATTGCTATCTGGATATAGTATAGTCGGTTTCTAGAATACAGACAAGGTATACCCATGCCCTCGATGCGACTTCAATACGCAATTGTTCAATTGAGTAATCCGAAGCGAGCAGTGATCTGATACAGGCTAGTAGAACTCCTTTAGCTCCTCAATACAGGCGATGATTGCTATCAGTGTTGAGAGAAGAGGGCCAGAAGTGGCTCAGCCCCGGTGGTCTTTGGAGACAAAGCCACTGAGCTTTGCTTGTGTCAACGCAGCCTCTGGTAACATAACATCCAACTGGGAAGGGGGTGGGGTAGAAAGAGAACCAACACAGGTATATCATGGGTCTAATGAGAGCTTCCAGAATTGTGCTTTAAGAGAAAGGGGAAGGTTACGAAAAGACATACGCATTTGCATGTTTCTCAATCAACCTTACCTTATTATCTCCGAATTGTACTGACCTTGAGCCCAGATGTAATATGCCGATTGCAGCGCTTATGATAAGTTGTTGAGCTGACATATGTTTCATCCCTTCACATGCAACGCAAGACAAGAAAACACCACTCTGAAACACTTGACTCACTCGGCTACTGACTACCAAAGTAAGCAGCCCAAGCGACTCAATAGCCTAACAAGATCGTCAGATGACTTCGCATCAAGCATGAGCTTCTGACTTACATCGCAAGAAACAGAGATAGTGTGACGAGGTCTCAGGCAAGGCCAAGATCAACTCAGATGTCGGTGTCTTGGCAGAATCTTCAAGCACAAGATTTTCAAGGCTCTACCGTTGTCTGCATGAGTATGACTGGTACGATCCGTGTCCATGGCCTCCCCTGGTGACACATCATGGATCTGTAAAACTCACCGGAAGGAAACAACACGGTTGAGCCTTGTGCGCACACATCCAAGTGTTATTGCTGATTCACTCGACCCATTCTCTGCGGATCCGAGCTTTGATAGGATGCGTAATCCTGGGTGGTCTGATCAAGATCGCCTTGTTTGCCTTCCACAATCAAGCGCATGGGAAGGTGATAGTGTAGCGGGGCTACCGTTTGACGTTTGGGAGCTATTTGTTGATTATGCATTAGGGGAAGCAGCAAAATTACCCCAAAGAATGTCGCTTCATTGTACACTGCATCAAGCCACGCGTTTTCTTGTCAAACTGACCAAGCTGTGACAGTGTTTGTTGGGATGGAAAGCCTTGCCCAGAGATCTACAACGGCATCCCTGTCAGCATCCCTGGGTTGCAAGTTACCCTCGCATATAAGTCGTGTTAGCCTACTGAGCATCAAGATTCTAGGGCGGGAGATGCTATCAGTTTATATATGGGCAATCGACAGAAATTCTGCTCCTATCACTGCGCTCAAAACTCACTCCGAGATACTGATATGCATGTCCACTGGCGACAAGTTCTTCAGCAATGTCGGACAATCGGATACTTTTGCGGTCGTCTCTTTAGCACTGATGATTGTGCGTTCGTGACCATCGAACAGAACGTGCTCATTGGGCCGAGAAACAGAGAGAGCATCTTTGCGCCTTCTGTCACAACGGACCTCGATTGCTGGATTGGTACTCGAGTGAAAATCCTTCCCTAAGCCTGTATAGAGGATTGCTGTGCGATTGGAACAACATCCGGGTGAGATCCCGTGTACAGTGCAGCTGTGGGAGCGCCCACCAAGCTGGTTCGCAGAGTATGACGACTATGGCTGTAGGTATGCCGAGTTGCAGCTAGTACAGAACTGGAGCAGAGAAACCTTCCACCCATGGCCAAGCATTGTTTCACAGTGACTAGATCAGCCTGTCAAGACTAACAAGGTTCTGGTATAGCTGAGGCCGTCAACATGTGGAGTGCATGCCACCAGCTGACTCCTGCGACTCGGGCGTCCCAGTCAATTGGCACCGTATACGAGCAAGCTGACGGTGTCCAGTCGTTACGGATAGAGGACTAGGGCTTGCGTGAAGGCGGCATTGAAGGAGTGCGGGAGGTGAAATACGCCCGCCCACTATGTTTAGGCGGCAGCCTGATTCGTCTGATTGGCTGCAAAGTGGGCGCAGCATCGCACTGTGGAATGCTCGATACCTAACAATGTTTAGCGCGCAGCCGACTTCTTTCATGCGGTAGTAGTTGCGACGGTAATATGCGACCGGCGCGGCTGAGTGGGCTGCCTATTGATGACGGTGAGTCGTGGATGTTGAGGCACGGAGGAGCGGGCTGGGAAGGGAGCAACATATATGAAAGCGCGCGTCCTCAGCCGTGTTGTTGGAGGTGAGCCCGTAGCAAGTACCATTCGGTGCTTCTATTCCATCATTACGATTGTATTCCTTTCTTGTTCGCGTAGTATACGTCAATGTTTGAAGTTGAGGCTCTGAGCCCGTCATGGTGCGGGCTTGCAAAGCGCATCACATCAACAACAGACACGAAAACAGAAGCCGCGTTTAAGATCGAACATGAGAAGAACACATTGACAGAAGAAGATATCGAGTGGAGGTTACGATCCGGTCCAGCAAACGTTGAGCAGTAAGCAGAAACCCAGAATGACGCACATCACGTGGTAGGGCAGCAGCAACAGCAGCAAAACAGCTTGCAAAGACTGAGACGAGCATGCCTCGTCAGTGCGCATTGCTAGCAAGGCGTCAGGCCATCCACCTCGCGATACATTTGACTGGCAAGTAATGAGTCGAAGTCACGGGACCGGCAGAGCCGCATGATGAGGGCCGATCTTCCCCTCCAAGGTTTGGTAGCGAACGTCGAGGGTCGCGCATGTCTTCGACATTTGTGCACAATGAACACAACTGCACACTCCGCAACTACGGAGATGCATTTTGATCACTGCTAATTGACGAAACTGGCAGAAGCGTAGATGCAGAGATGGAGGACTCGATGAGATCAGAGGAGTGGCTTAGCCGTGTTCTCTCAGGCTGCCGGCCTCCCAGCCTACCCCCCAAGGCATCTCACCCACCCTGCACTCTTCTGCCATCCTCTACAATTCACAGTTGCAGATCCTCATTATTATACCAGTCGTACTAGAACACCTTGCATGCTCATTGCCGTTGGGTTTTGTGGTCTTTATCAGCTTCTACCACCCTCACCGTCAACACTGTGCTTAGGCATCGACGTCCTGCCGCCATAGAATGAACAGACGCCTGGTGATTGTGGTGCTGTTCACCTTGTACCTACAGCCAGCAGCTGCAGCAGACATCATGGATCTGTCGCTCTCGGTGCCGCCAATCGATCAATTCTACACTGACTTTGACGGTACCCTCCGCTGCTTCGACTGTTTATTTGCCTGCTTCGACTGTGTGTGTGTTCTGGTATGATGTGTGGATGTTTCGACCGTTTGTAATGTCACTAACTTGTGCAGTCTCAAAACTCATCGTCCTTCTTCTCCGCGCCTTCGAATGAGTCGTCCTTCTACGATCCACCTCCCACCAACGAGTCCACGAGCGATGTAGACCTCAGTGAGGTGCAAATCTACGTGGCCGGTTCGAATCACCTTCTTGTAGATAACGCCGTTCAACGATTCAACGAGAACGGAACCACTGTGCAGCCCGTCACCATTGAAGCCCACGTCGACGACACATACGTGCCTGGCTATCGCCAACTCTCCACTTCGCCGGGATCACAAAGCATACAACACAAGAGGCAACCACCACGAAAGAATGGGTTCGTCTGTACTGTTGAGAGCTGCCACAAGGCGTTCGACCGCAATTGTGAACTGAAGTGAGTGCTGCCGTGACCAATGACAGAAATCTCACTGACCTCTCTCCAGTCGCCACCTTAAGATCCACCTAGGTCGGAACCAGAGGCCGCACAGATGCACGTTCTGTGGGGAGGGGTTCCTCTACCCCAAGGACCTGATTCGCCACCAGCGAAAGCACGTGGAGCAAGCTTCGGCCAAGACCACCTACTACTGTCATGTCTACGGCTGCAACAACACTGAAGGATTCTCTCGTCGCGACAACCTTCTCCGCCATCACCGTCGACAACATGAGGGGGTCGCCTCTCCTCGTGCATAGCTTCGCCATGGAAGCAGTCACCTGACAGTCCACTCTCTTGGAGTCGTGCTACCGTGCCCGTCCAGTTCTTCCTTGTTGCTTTGTCATCCACTGTTTGCATAACCTCACTCCTGTCGAGCCAATTCTCGCCGACACCATCTTCAATGTTCTGTTCTTCGCTGTTCATATACCCCACCCCATCGCTGCATGTGCGCGGTGCTGGTAATTGTTTCTTTACTTCCTTTACCCATCCCATCTTTATCTTATTGGCGCGCTGGCAATGCGACAACGCGACGACTTTGGTCTCTTACGATGGTCTCACACTCATACAAGAAATGGTGTACAACGATGATACGATGTTGCTACGACATGCTGGTCAAGAATAGCATCAAAAATAAACGATTGGATCATGATATGAAAGTTTCAAAATCACCGCCCCAGTGCTAAAACGAGAGGTTCCTTAATAAAGCTTGAGCAACCGACTATTGTCGCCAATTTTATCTGAATTTCTGACCTCGTTCATAGACGGGCCAGAGTTTGTCAGTGGAAAGCTGGTGATCGCAGGTTGCACCTGACTCATCGCTATGGATGTTGTGCCATGTGACGACGTGCGGACGCGACACGCGACTTAGCGTGCGATCTGCAGATCGATCGACCCACAACGGCGGTTCTGGCAGGACAGCTGCGTCATGATTTCCAGCCATTGCAATCGCATCCAAACTTTCTGAACAACACCACCATGACCACACATCACTGCTGTTTGATCAGCACGTAAACGAACCCTGGCACAATGCCTCCCGTCCTGTCTCGCAAACGACTCCAGTCCGACTCTCCCAAACCAGAACCGCCACCAAAACGCACCAGGGCACCGAAAGGGACTGCACCAAAGTCTCAAACCCGCCCTAGCAAGCAATCAGTCTTCGATGCCCCACCGAAAGTGACTCGCACACTCTCGCAGACAAAGAAGTTCCTGGAAGGCAGCGACGAGGAAAGCGAGCTCTCGGACGAACCTAGCAGCGATGAATTTGAAGATGTACCTGTGAACAGTGCCAAGGGCAAGGGCAAGGGCAAAGAGAAAGAAGCTTTGAGCTCTGAAGAAAGTGAAGAGGATGACTGGGAAGATGCGCTGGGTGTACAGCACCATCACACGAAGCACGACGCAGGGCCAGACCCAAAGATCTCAGGCGATATCGCACTCACGCTCTCGGCAGTGCCTAAAGCTGCCTTCGACTCGAAACCAGATGGAAAGAAGGGGCCTTCAAAGATACAGCGACAGATACGAAACGTCTCGCATTGCATGCATGTGCAATGCCTGATGTTCCACAATCTTATGCGCAACGCGTGGATCGAGGACAAGGAGGTGCAGAAGATACTGGTTGAGAGCTTGTCCAGCGGCTGCTGGCGCGAGATCGAGCAGTACTGGCGTGATGCAGGCGTACCAGACGGCACGAGTCGCGCTGTTGTGGGAAGAGAGATGCAGAAGACGCCAGAGAGAGCGAAGAAAGATAAGACGGAGTTGAAAAGCAAGAAGGGCAACTGGAAGGCCAGTGGCAGCAGCGGTGTGAAAATATACGACACACCAGATAACAAGCTGTCGGCACAGCAGAAAGAACAAGCTCGACGAGAGTACGAAGCAAGTCTAGCCAAAGATGATGTTCCGGGCCTGAACGATAGGAAGCAGCGAGATTGGGGCGCGAAATCAAAACGAATGGAACCAGAGACACCCAACATGGCCCATGGCGACCCATTGCTCCGCCTACTGAAGTACCTTTCTGCGTACTGGAAGGCGAAGTGGAGAACAACAGCACCGAGCTTGCGCAAGCGTGGATATTTATCACCCTCAGCGCTACAGGCCGAGATCGACGCTTGGAAAGAACATGGCTCGCACGCAGACAGCTTTGGTGAGTGTGTGGAAAGCCGCGAGGCCTTTCGCGAGATGGCACGAAAGTGCGAAGGCAGCAGAGATGTTGGACAGCAGCTGTTCACGGCGCTGATTCGAGGCCTGGGTATCGAAGCACGCATGATCGTCAGTCTGCAGCCTGTCGGTTTTGGCTTCAGTCAGAGCGAGGAAGGCAAACCCAAGAACCTCGAGAAGCTGAAGAACGTTGCGAAGTCGGAACAGAACGACACTGCTGTGCCGTCGAAAACCCCGGCAGCAAAACACACGCCAAACAAGACTAACGGCAAACAACCAATATCGCCTCGGAATCGCAGAAAGGTGGTCTCGTCCTCAGACTCAGACAGCAGCGATCTCAGCAGTGTGATCTCTATTTCATCCGACACTGAGAATGATAAGCCAGCCAAGAAGACGTCGAAAACTCGTGACTACAAGGACGACCTTCCGTATCCCACATACTGGACTGAGGTCATCTCGAACCTCACCCACACTCCTGTGTCAGTCTCTCCACTGTCTCGTACCATCATCGCAAGCTCAGCAATACCTGAAAAATACCCCGACTTCTACGCTCGCGGTGCTGCGGCCGATAAGGCAAAGCAGGTCCTAGCATATCTCATTGCTATCTCTTCTGATGGTTCTGCAAAAGACGTAACGACACGCTACCTTCCTAAACGTCAATGGCCGGGCCGAACAAAGGGCTTTCGCATGCCTATCGAGAAGATCCCGATCCACAACAAGCGCGGCAAGGTCAAACGCTGGGAGGAGTGGGACTGGTTCAAGTCCGTCATGCGTCCTTTCGCACGCCCGCACAGCAAGCGCCAGCCTTGGGACGAAGTTGAAGAAGAAGGTGATCTCGTGCCTGCAGAGCCTGAGAAAAAGAAGACTATGGATGAAGAGGGTGGCAAAGAGACCTTGCAAGGCTACAAGACATCCGCGGAGTACGTCCTCGAGCGACACCTCCGCCGCGAGGAAGCGCTTAAGCCTGGTGCGAAAATCGTTCGCCACTTTGCAATTAGCAAGAAAGGTGAGCAGGACAAGCTGGAGCCCGTGTATCGACGCAAGGATGTTGTGAACTGCAAAACCACTGAGTCTTGGCACAAGGAAGGTCGCGAAGTCAAGCCCGGCCAGCACCCGCTGAAGTACGTGCCCATGCGCGCCGTGACTAAGACACGTAAGCTCGAGATTGAGGAGCGCGAAAGAGTCGAAGGCGGGAAAGTACAGCAGGGTTTGTATGCAAAGAGCCAGACGGACTGGATCATCCCCGATCCTATTGTCGATGGCATCATCCCTGTCAATGCTTACAACAACATCGATATCTACGTTCCCACTATGGTGCCGAAGGGTGCTGTGCATATCCCACTCAGGGGCACAGCGCGTGTATGTCGCAAGCTCAACATCAACTACGCCGAAGCATGCACTGGTTTTGAATTTGGCAAGCAGCGCGCCGTGCCAGTCATCACTGGAGTCGTCGTTGCAGAGGAGAACGAGGATATGGTTATCGACGCGTGGGAGGTCGAGGAAGCCGAGAAAGCGAGGAAGGGAGCGGAGAAAAGGCAGAAATTTGTGCTGGGGCTGTGGAAGAAGTTCTACTCTGGCTTGAAGATTGTGCAACGCATGAAAGACGAGTACGGCGAGGAGGCAGAGTTGCCCACGAAAGATCTGTTCGCGCCGATGGAGAAGAAGGAGGAGACTGAGTGGGACGTTTTTCAGAATCATCAAGGCAAGGACTTCGAAGGTGGCTTTTTGCGTGAGGACCCTAGTGCTGCGAGAGGTGGTGGCTTCATAAAAGAAGAAATGCCGGCAGCTACCCACGGCGACGACATGGCTGGAGGTTTCTTTGCGGCAAGTCAAGACGACGTCAAGCATGGGGATCTTACTATCGACCTCGGCGAACAAGAAGTGCAAAACAACACTTCTGTCCCAGAAAGCACATATCAGACACCTATTTCTTTGTCTGCAGCCGTCCAACAACCTACGGACGAAGATGAGGAGGAGGAGGAGATAGGAGAACAGCAGGATCAGGACGAAGACGTTGAGATGAAGGATACTGAGGACGAGGAAGACGAGGAAGACGCACCACCGAAGTCCAATCTACGCCACAAACCCGCAACCGCAAAGCCACCAACACTCCGCTCCAAACGGGCATCCACAGCATCAACACGTCAGCGTAAGAACGTCGTTAAGTCTCCAGACGAAGAATCACTTTCTGACGCTCTCTCGGACCCGCCTCCTCCGTCATCGACCAGATCTGCGCCAAAGCGCAAGGCTGCACGCAAAAGTGATGCGCAGGTCAAGAGCCACTTCTTTGCTATGGGGAGTGAAGATGAGACGGATGCGACGGATGTTACGGACAGGACGTCGCCGAAGAAGAGTGGGGGCGGCAGGGGAAGAGGAAGAAGCGGACGAGGAAGGGGGAGGGGAGGCTCAAAGCGAACAGCCAAGAAAACCACTTTCGAATGATCTAGAGTTCTACGAAGAGAGGCAGACCGCAACTTCATGTTTCGTTCGCCAGATTTACACAATTCTGAGCGTGCAGTGTGGCTAGAGAACGACTATGCCGATGCTATAACGCGACTCTAAAATATCACGAAGTGTTGCGATTTAACCTACGATTGCACCCAGAGTATTGAGAATCGAACAGATTATGCTTTTGCACAAGTTGTTCTTCCCTAACTGGAGGGTTTCTTTCCAGGATAAGCTGAAAGCGGGGTAATTGCGTTATCACGCTTACTCGTTCGCAGGCAGCCAACATGGTATGACTCTACGATCCCGAATACAAAAAGGCCAAGGCTGCCCTTTTGTTTATCTCGATGTCGTCGAATCGTAAAGTATGACTCAACCGCAAAATGTCACAGGACACCTACACGAAGACGCCTGGGACCGCGGCTGGCTCAGAGTAGACGACGTCCATGAGATTTACTATCAGCAGTATGGCAACCCAGATGGAAAGCCTGGTATGTGCATACAGCAGCAATAGACCCAAACCCGCCAGTTTGTTCGGTCAATGTTTCTCATTTAACATCATCACCAGCAATGTTCCTTCATGGTGGACCTGGTGCTCGATGTTCCAAAGGAAACACTGTGTACTTCGATCCAGCAAAGTACCGCTTGATTCTGCTTGATCAGCGTGGCTGCGGAGAATCGCGTCCCAATGGCAGCATAATCAACAACACAACATGGCACGTGCTGTCAGACGTAGAAGCTCTACGAAAGCATCTCAACATCATAAAATGGCACCTCGTCTTCGGTGGCAGCTGGGGCTCCGCGCTAGCCCTGGCGTATGCACAAGAGTACCCAGACGTCGTTGGCTCTCTGATCCTCCGCGGCGTATGTACCGCGAGGGCTGTGGAGTCGCGATGGATCAACACTCCACAGGGAATTGCGATGCTGTTCCCTGACAAGTACGAAGCGTTCAGCGGCTTTCTTCCCGAGGACGAGCGTTCTGGTCTTATTGCAGGCTATTACAAGCGGCTTATGTCCGATGACACAAACATCAGCTATCCTGCAGTTCAGGCTTGGAACACCTGGGAAGCCCAGTTAGGTACTCTGCGTCCTGACCCGGATAGCGAGAAGAACAATGAGAGTTCGGCTCAGCTTCTCACACGTGCGAGACTTCTGATTCACTATATCGTGCACGATTCTTGGTTGGAGGACGGGCAGTTGTTGAGGAAAGAGAATATAGCCAGTATAAAGCATATACCCAGTGAGTGCGAGTCTTGACATGTTGTTTTCGACTTGGGACTGATGTTGACTCTAGCTACCATTGTGCAAGGCCGCTACGATATCATATGCCCTCCTATGACTGCGTGGGAGTTGCACAAGTCATGGCCCGAGACCACGCTTATCTGGTCGGAAGATGCAGGTCATGCTGCTTCAGTAAGTTCTGCTATGGCTCCTTTGATGTCTAGCACTGATATGATTTCAAGGAACCGAGCACAAGAAAACATCTCATTAAAGCGTGTCAGACGCACGCCAATCTTTCTCTCTAACCTTTCAAGCATATGCAGGTCTCGCAAGATGTTGCATTCATCTGCGTGATGATCCATTCTAGCGGAAAGTATAGGACTCTTGACGCTGGGTACAGTGCTATTCAAGGCCGAGCACTTTCTGCACACCTATAAAAGCTTACAGTCATCTTTCGCATCCATGATTTGACTGGGTTGAGTGACCGAGAAACCTACATGCTCGTGAACTCCACATACTCCAAACATCCAAGTCGACCGCTGTCGTAATCCCACAAGCTTCTTGGAGACGAGTCCAAACGCGCTGTAGACGCCGAGAGCACTCTTAGCTACTTATCGAGAGCTGGGAGATCTGCGATACAGAGAACCACTGGTATCATTGAGAACTCCTTAAAAGAGGCAGTCTATGTCACTGTGTCGAAAAAAAACTTTCTTCTGGGTGGAAGAGAACTGGCAGGTAGTGGATAGAGTAGTTTGTGTCTCAATCTGAAAGACCAGCACCGCTCAATTTAATGGACGTCGTGAAGATTTCAGTTTCCATGGGCAATGAGGGCCAGCGCTTTTGACTCTTAACTGGGTTGGTTGCAATAAGCTGCTGATGGCTGATGGTGTTTGCTGACGGTAGTGAAGCTGCCGTGCCTAGCTATAGGGCAAGTGGGGCAGACCAATTAAAGGAGGGTTGAACAAGAACGCAAGCGCATTCACGAAAGATTCGTTTCTTGCAGAAGATCATGGTGGAAAAGCTGGGTGTAGTCGATGCAGGGATGCACCACGCAGAGGTACAGGTCGATTTCATATATCTGCACACGCTGTCTAGCATCATCCTTTCCCGAATCGCGGGCCGAACCGAACCAAAGTTGATGCTGCAAATCACATTGCTTTTGCCGTCGTCGGCACAACGAACGTTCCTCATCTCGAAACGCTGTGCTCTTCAGCTGCTCTGACGCGAACGTGTAAGTCGTCAATACCTGATGTCGCAATCCATTCCACGACCGCTGACGGAGCAAACCTTCCCGGCGCAATCACACACAAATTCGCCGTAGTTCTCACCTGCATGTGCTGATGCACCGTGCTACGCCGGCCTCGTTGTTCTGTCTCAGCGGCAGCGGCTGGCGCGCAGTGCAGTGCGCGTGAACCACGTTGACGTGTCAAGCTCGACACCATGAAGTGAGCGCAGTGGACAACGCATGCGTCTTGTAGGGCTGCGCGAACAGGTAGGACGAATGGTGTGACGAGCTGAGTGCGCGATTGTGGTGATGGGGGGTTGGTGTTGCGTTGTTGGCACGGTGGAGATGGTGTCGCACTGTAGGCAGGGTTGAGGGGGGATGTTGAGGGTGAAGCTTCACGAAGATTAAGTTCCAGGTAGAGAAGCACCGAAACCTACTTTTGCAAGGTCGTCGCCGTTAAGCTCTCAGCACATTGCAGGAAGAACACCCTCAGGTCATGCATACTGTCTTCCCAGACGAGCGTCGTTGCCCGCTGCAGCACGACGTGCAGAAGCGAGCGTGCCGGTGACGAAGAACGCTCCTTGTGCGACTTCAGAGTGGGGCGCTCGTGTACAGAGACTTTACCGCATGTACCGATCTCCTGCGTCTGTCATGAGCTGCAGATGGATCGCAGCCGTGAGGTTAGCCGCTGCGCTATGTCTGGACTAACGCATGCAGGCCCAAAGACATGAGCATGGGAGCAGAGGGGTTGAAAAATATCGAGCTTGCAAAGAGGACATGGCGATGAATTCAGGAGCTGAGAAAAGGGCTGTGATGAGATAGCTTCAAGATGTCGAAAGTGAAGCGTGAGCATTGTGACACGCTCACCGCATATCTCGCAAACGGTGGCTGTGGTGCTCAGCTCGCACCAATCATCCCCTCGTACGCGTTCTCTTGCAGGCTGCATCTTGCTCACCCTGCATCTGATTCGACTCTGGTGTTTTCTTTTCGGCCCTGAGCTGGATGCTGTGCAGGCCCGATCTTGTTGACCGGCCAATGGTGGTTTGCAGCTTGACCGCCACACGTAGCATAATACAATGAAGCGGCGCACACAAGGTTTTTGACGTCCTTTGCTCCCCGCTCTTGTGAGACCGGTATCAATACTTGGCCTCGTGTAGCACGTTGGGTCTTCTTTTGGGCGCTCATTTGGTGGGTTTGCGGGTGCACAGGAGTTCCAGGGCCTGGCTGGACGTTTTCTCACATCGACTGGGGTGCACTGATTGGGCAGGAACGCCTCCGCCAACCTCACACCTCGCGTCTTACGCCAGACGACTCACACTCGCATACACTCGACTACGACTGTACCGCCTGCCAGCCCTCTTTGATTGTCAGCCTGTTCGGTGGTGCCCTTTTGAGCCTCACCCAAGATCTTAAGGCTTCTACTGCGCCCTGCGATCTCGTGTGTAGTGTGCATGTTAGGCGCCAACTGACAAGCTCCTTGGGCGTCAAGAACATTACAAGCGGAGCTGCCGTCTGGCGACCTTAACCACGCGAAATTGCCACTGCAGAGTCCTCTTGCAAACAGGGACGAGCGAATAGGCTGAAGAGAGGGGAAATGCACGTCCATGGATGCCGGTAGCAGCCACGGTGACACCAACCGCGACACAGCATGACGGCGGCGCCAAACCGATACCACGAGTCCAATCAAGCCAAACACACGCAGCGCGCGCCGGAGCCACACTTGTCCCGCGACATAGCGAGGGCGCGCTCGTTGCTTTTGCCGGCTAAGCGGTTCTGCGCATAGGCGAGCGTCAAGGGGAATAAGACGGCTGGCGTTGCAGGTCGAGAGACAAGACTGCGCCGCGCCGAGCGGTGGGTCTGAGACGACCACATCAAAAGATGCCACACATACCTGCTGCAGACAATGGAGGTTCGAGTCGCGACCGGAGCAGGCAGCGGGCCAGGACCGAGGTCGGCGCGAACAGGAGCATGTGGAACCGCCTGAGCTTCAATAAGATAGGCAGCTGGCTGAAGCGTGATGACGACGAGCCACCATCACCAGTGAAGAGTGCACGGCCAGAGAGCGCAGGGAACAAGGAGCCTGCGAGGCCACAGTCGAGTGGAGGCTTGCTAAACAGGAGAAGCAGTAGGAAGGTCGTGCCAGGACTGCCACGGCCGCCGACGTTCAAGCGCATGCAGAGTGAGATGAGAGACAACCTGCTCGAGGTGCCGCTCGAGCCTGAGCAAAGACGCGCTACATCTGCAGACCGCAAGCCCTCCATTGCTTCGAAGCGCAACCCCTCGCCCCCGCCCGTATCCATACCGTCCGTATCGGCGCCTGACGTCCTGAGCCCACACGAGAGCGACATCCACAAGCAAGAGCAGGAGAAGGAACAGGAGCAGCGGGAACCCACAATTGGCGGCGGACCAGACTCGAACATACCTCCGGGAGCAAGACAAGTCGACTACAGCATCGAGAACCTTCCAGCGCCAGACTCTGCAAGCAGCCCACCGCCCATTGACCTGGAAGACTCGTACCTCGAGCATGCATCGCACCACTCCGTCTCTGATGTTGACGACGCACGATTGCAGGACGAGCTGGAGGCAAAGTGGATACTGAACCTCAGCATGCACTTCAGAGACATGTCAGACCGAGAGAAGTTCTTCGTCACCTTTGCAGAGGAGCCGAACAAGTGGAGACGAGTCACCGTGTCGTGCGACTATCGCAAGCTCGAGCCAGACTCGCTGGAATCAGATCTGAAGTCGCTACACTATCAGCGAGACAAGAGCGCCAGAGTCTACGAAGCCATTCGCGATTCGCTCGCAGACATACAGTTTTACGACACTGTGACGAACCTCAAGCTCGAAACATCTGACGGCCGCCTCCACGTCCACGTTACTGAAGATGTCAACGAGATCATACCATACCCTTCCATATCTGCGATCGATCACCTGGACTATCGCCGGTTCAAAGAGCAAGACATATGC
Organism: Ascochyta clinopodiicola; assembly: GCA_027946445.1. Lineage (NCBI taxonomy): Eukaryota > Fungi > Ascomycota > Dothideomycetes > Pleosporales > Didymellaceae > Ascochyta > Ascochyta clinopodiicola. Next base: position 4,327 of record JAPEUW010000132.1, on the reverse strand, counting down.
TTCGACTCGCACATATCTGGCTTCGTGTACAAAGTCAGCGTTCGCGACCGGACCTACATCAAAAAGGAAATCCCCGGACCGGACGCCGTTGAAGAGTTCCTGTACGAGATCAACGCCCTCAGTAGCCTCGAGGATTCCAACTCCGTTATCAAGTTCGAGGGAATCATTGTAGACGAGACTGGCGAGCTGATCAAGGGACTGCTAATCAGTTATGCCGAGCATGGTGCACTTGTTGACATGATCTACGACTACAAACACCAACTGCAGTGGGAGCGTCGGGAGAAGTGGGCTCGCCAGATCGTGGAAGGTCTCTCTGAGATACACGAATCTGGATTCGTACAGGGCGATTTCACATTGTCGAACATAGTCATCGACGGCAATGACGATGCGAAGATCATCGACATCAACCGTAGAGGCTGCCCGGTGGGATGGGAGCCACCTGAGCTGGCGAAACTCATCGAAAGCGGCCAGAGGATCTCCATCTACATAGGAGTGAAGTCGGATCTGTTCCAGCTTGGCATGGTGCTTTGGGCGTTGGCGGAGCAGCAAGACGAGCCAGAGCGTCAGGAACGACCGCTGGCCAGGACACTGAACCGGCCGTCAGAGATCCCAGAGTACTTCAAAAACATTGTCAGAGCGTGCCTCAGCGAGAAGCCGCGTGGGCGATTGTCAGCGAAGGACCTACTAAGAAGATTCCCGGACCCCGTCGAGGTAGAGGTGTTCAAGCCAAGATTGGCCCTCAGAGACAGTCTGTCATCGCACCGAAGTGACAAGGAATACATTGACCCCAAGATGGCCGTCGACCACGACGACATCTCCCAGCACCGTCGCCATTCACGATCGAGGTCGTCTTTTGAAAGAGTCAACATGCCATCGACAGAGTACGTTCCCTCCGCTGGTTCGTACATCCTCCCAAACAACATCGGTGTACGCGGAAGATCACCAGACCGCCCTCGCAGCGTTAGCAGACACGGGCGAAGCGATTACTCGCCGTATCCTGGTCATCGCTCTATCATGTCCCTTGACGACTCAGAACTCGATAACGACCTGCCGAGTCTACCTGCAAGTCGAGAAACAAGATGGGAGCAGGTCTACGTGGACGGTGACACAAAGCTCGTACAGCGTGGTGGCGGTGAAGCAAGTATGCACGACTTCAACAGTCAAGACACAAAGGAAGTGTACATCACGCCTGGTAGCCTCGACACGCCGTTCGTGGGCAGCAATTCCAACGACAACACACCACTAAATCTGTCGACGGTTGTGGACGTACCGCATCAGATGCAATCAACACTAGACGCCGGACATGATCGGACAATCGCCAACAAAGCTTCTTTCAGCGACCGTGTCCACCAGCTCGCCCAACTACAAACCGAGGAAGTGCCGCCTGCCCATACTCAAGCAGAGCAGAACACCAGCGCGCAGGGTCCTGATACCAGCTTCCTCGCAGAACTCGAACGTGAGTTTGAGTACGATTCGGCGCCAAGTTCCCTGGCACCGTCGCGCGTCGGCACCGGCTTTTCGATCTTTGACCGTCCGGAGCGCAACTATAGGATCGGGACTGGCTTCACAACGTTCTCGGCTGCTACAGGCTTCAACTCTCCGCTCCGTCAAGACACAGGGCTTGCCGAGCCGGAGAGGACATCGTACGAGAGTGAGCGCATTCGAAATAGCCTGGATGAGAGCATGCGCGATACGAGGAAAACAACCACAGGAAAGGAGAAGATCAGTGGGAAGTTGTGGGAGTCGAAAGAAGACTCATCCACTGGGGTTGGGGAGGGTGTGAGAGGGCACGAACTGCAGCTCAAGAATGAGACTGATAATACAACAAACCATACTGCAACCACACAAGCGAGAGCAGCTGTCAAAGGAAAGGAAGCACGCTACCTACAGCCTGCTCAAGACAAGTCGCTGGAAGAGAAGACTTCGAACACAACCATCCGCGCTCCAAGCTTCCCATCTCCCACTACAGCAACCCACAGCAACACCACACATGCAGCAATCCACCCTGCATCATCGTCGTCACCACGACATCACGACACAAAGGCGGTCTTCGAGCCGCCGGCTACACCACAATACGAACACGAGTACTTCCAGCGTTCGCGCACAAACTCGGACCTGAACAACAAGCGATCACACGATCTCGAAGACTACCTGAACAGCGAGATAGAGTAAGCGGAGGAAGACGGACGCGTGCAAACGCAAAAAGCATCTAGGTTGTTCATTTGTCCGGCGTTGGGTCTTTCACTTTTCCTTTGACTGAGCGCATTGTCTTCACATCTCTTTCTACACATTCTTCTGCGCATCACGACATCACGTCTACAGACGTCATTCACGTTACTCGTATATCCTTTAACTTCTCGTTTGTTTCATCTTTGAACTTGGATAGCTGTATGTAGGTGCGTTGTTCTTGTACTTGGGTTTCTGCATGTTCGGATTGAGGGAAGGGGCGTTCTTGATAGCGTTTCGTTGGGTTGTAGATACCTTTTAGCATGATATTTGATTGGGTTCAAGATTACCTTGCCGGCACGTCTTTCACGGTGAAGGTGAATAACGGCCCCAGCAGAGATGGTGCAACGGCACGTGCGGCGCTAGTGACCTTCTTCTCTCCGACTACAGTTCCCCACCAGGCTGCGCTTCCACCGACCTCTCGGCGTTCAGAAGCTCTTCAGCACGACAAACGAAACGCAGTATGGCGTCGCCCGTACCTCAGTCTGAAGGATGCGACGAGCACCCTGAGTTTGACTTGGCAGATCGAGCTGAAGCCGGGGTTCCGCCCGCTCGATACCTGCAGCTTACGCGCAACACCTCTCGTGATGGGATCTTGCCGCTCATTGAAGCAGGCTTTGCGGATGAGACCGCTTCTAGTTCGCCATTGAGTTGCTACTTTGAGCGCGAGCACACGCCTGAAGAGTTCTGGAAGATGTGGTTCAATCTTTGCGATCAATTCCTCCTTTCCTTGCCTTCAGCGGCACTTGCCCAGCTCATCTCGGGCAATATTGACCTTGCATATCGAAACAGCCAGGCTGCGAATGGCGCGCTTGCTAAGTACATTGGGACGCTGGCGCATCGTGGCGAGGTTCACCCTGCCTGTTATGTGCGACCGCTGACAGACGACAATGGTGCTTCTATCACCCTCGACGACCTCGAGACCGTCTTGAGCGCCGCTGAGCGCTACCACCAGTGTGATGCTGCTAATACACGCGAAGCTTACGAAATAGATCGCCTGAGCGACGACGCCGGCGCAGATACCCAGGACTGCTGGTCGCAGGCTGCCTCCACAAACGGAGCGCGTCGCCATCTCACAGCAAAGGATGCGCAGGGCATTTCCCCAGCCCGCATAAAGCTTCTCGAAGCTTTCATCGCGGCCAACAGGGCTCGTATCGCGCACTGCCGCACGGCTGACTCTCCTATAGAGCCGCCAATCCAGGATGTCGGCAGTGCTACCGACACAAAAGCCCGACAGAAGCAACATGACAGCCGCTCAGGTTCCGGCTGGCTTAGCACACACATTCGCGACATCTGCGAATTCAAGTGGCCGGGCAAGTACAGCATCAAGTTCTTCGTCATCTGCCTGCTCACCGACGAGCCAACGGGCCCATGGGCTGAGATCACTCTCAGCCGCTTCCTCCGCGCCTATGCCATCGACGGCGGGCTGCGCACCGAGTGGGCGGCAAACGACGACGATAGCTTGACCCTACCCGAGATGACGACCGACCAGAGCGTCGACTACTGGACGGGCTGCCAGGACTGGTACCGCAAGGAGCTTGGTCCTGCAATCGAGAAGCGCAGAACCATCGAGCTCGAGCGCCGCCGCGGACTGTACAAGTCGCGACTGGAAGCAGAGGCGGAACAGGTAAGGAGAGAGGGGGATGAGCTCTACAGTCAGATGCAGATCGAACGCCAGAAAGCGCTTGATATTCTCAACGAGGTGAGGGACTCTGGATACTCGGAGGAGTGCGAGGCAGTGAAGTCGGACTCAGAGAGCGACCTGGCTTCAGATGAGGATGTGAGGGAACACAATAAGACGTTGCGTCTATTCAAGAAGATGAAGAGGGGCGCCCAGCTAGCGATTGACATCGTGGATGCTTCAAGCACTGAGTCGGAGGGATCAGCGGAGGCCGAGTAGGGGTTATGGACGGGGTGCAGAGGGCAATGATGCGTAGCGCGACGATACGTGAAATCATAATCTTTCCATTGTGATACTTTGCCGAGTCCATCTACTTCTGGCCCATGTGTGTGGGCTTTAGCACGACAGCGGTGGCTGCGCGTGCACATATCTCCAAGCACCCACCACTGTCTTCCAGTCCCTCCCCACCACCCCCTCCTT